>SJXQ01010861.1:356360-381877 GCA_006408695.1 Aepyceros melampus | reverse complement strand
AGAAAAGTTATGACCAACCTAGATAGCATATTCAAAAGCAGAGACATTACTTTGCCAGCAAAGGTCCGTCTAGTCAAGGCTATGGTTTTTCCAGTAGTCATGTATGGATGTGAGAGTTGGACTGTGAAGAAAGCTGAGCGCTCAAGAATTGATGCTTTTGAATTGTGGTGTTGGAGAAGACTCTTGAGAGTCCCTTGGACTGCAAGGAGATCCAACCAGTCCATTCTGAAGGAGATCAGCCCTGGGATTTCTTTGGGAAGAATGATGCTGAAGCTGAAACTCTAACACTTTGGCCACTTCATGCGAAGAGTTGATTCATTGGAAAAGACTCTGATGCTGGGAGGGATTGGAGGCAGGGGGAGAAAGGGATGACAAAGGATGAGATGGCTGGATGGCATCATGGACTCGATGGAGGTGACTCTGAGTGAACTCTGGGAGTGGTGATGGACAAGGAGGCCTGGCATGCTGTGATTCATGGTGTCGCAAAGAGTTGGACACAACTGAGTGACTGAACTCAACTGAATGCAAGAAGACATTTTAGGAATCAGTGAACCAAAATGGACTAAATAGGTGAATTTAACTCAGATGACCATTATATCTACTACTGTGGGCAAGAATCCCTTAGAAGAAATGGAGTATCCCTCATAATCAGCAAGAGTTCGAAATGCAGTACTTAGATTCAATCTCAAACACAACAGAATAACCTCTGTTCGTTTCCAAGGCAAAGCATTCAATATCACATTAATCCAAGTCTATGGCCCAACCAGGAATGCTGAATAAGCTGAAGTTGAGCGGTTCTATTAAGATCTGCAAGATCTTATAGGACTAACACCCAAAAAAAAACCATCTCCTTTTCATTATAGGGGATTAGGTGCAAAAGTAGAAAGTCAAGAGATACCTAGAGTAATAGGCAAGTTTGGCCTTGGAGTACAAAATGAAGCAGGGCAAAGGCTAACAGAGTTTTGTCAAGAGAATGCACTGGTCATAACAAACACCCTCTCCCACCAACACAAGAGACAACTCTACAGATGGATATCACCAGATGGTCAATACCAAAATTAGATTGATTACATTCTTTGCAGCAAAAGATGGATAAACTCTATACAGTCAGTGAAAACAAGACTGGGAGCTGACTGTGGCTCAGATCATCAACTCTTTATTGTCAAATTCAGACTTAAATTGAAGAAAGTGGGGAAAACCACTACACCATTCAGGTATAATCTAAATCAAATCCCTTACAATTATACAGTAGAAGTGACAAATAGATTCAAGGGATTAGACCTGAAAGACAGAGTACCTGAAGGACTAGGGACGAAGGTTCATAACACTGTACAGGAGGCAGTGATCAAGACCATCCCCTAGAAAAAGAAATGCAAAAAGGGAAAATGGTTGTCTGAGGAGGCCTTAAAAATACCTCAGAAAAGAAGAGAAGCCAAAGGCAAAGGAAAAAAGAAAAGATATACCCATCTGAGGGCAGAGCTCCAAAGAATAGCAAGGAGAGATAAGAAAGCCTTCCTCGGTGATCAATGAAAAGAAATAGAGGAAAACAATAGAATGGGAAAGACTAGAGATCTCTTCAATAAAATTCAGATACCAAGGGAATATTTCATGCAAAGATGGGCACAATAAAGGACAGAAATGGTATGGACCTAACAGAAGCAGAAGATATTAAGAAGATCTGGCAAGAATACACAGAAGATCTATACAAAAAAGATTTTCAAGACTCAGATAATCATGACAGTGTATCACTCACCTTGATCCAGACATTCTGGAATGGAAGGTCAAGTGGGCCTTAGGAAGCATCATTACTAACAAAGGTGATGGAATTCCAGTTGAGTTATTTCAAATCCTGAAAGATGATCCTGTTAAAGTGCTGTACTCAATATGCCAGCAAATTTGGAAAACTCAACAGTGGCCACAGGACTGGAAAAGGTCAGTTTTCATTCTAATCCCAAAGAAAGGCAATGTGAAAGAATGCTCAAGCTATCACACAATTGCACTCATCTCATACACTAGCAAAGTGAGGCTCAAAATTTTTCAAGCCAGGTTTAAACAGTACATGAACCATGAACTCCCAGAATTTCAAGCTGAATTTAGAAAAGGCAGAGGAACCAGAGATCAAATTGGCAACATCTGTTGGATGATCCAAAAAGCAAGAGAGTTCCAGAAAATCATCTACTTCTGCTTTATTGACTACAACAAAGCCTTTGACTGTGTAGATCACAACAAATTGTGGAAAATTTTTCAAGAGATAGGAATACCAAGCCACCTTGCCAATCTTCTGAGAAATCTGTATGCAGCTCAAAAAGCAACAGTTAGAACTGGACATGGAACAATAGATTGGTTGCAAATAGGGAAAGTAGTATATCAAGGCTGTATATTGTCACCTTGCTTATTTAACTTATATGCAGAGTACATTATGCAAAATGTCAGGCTGAATGAAGCACAAGCTGGAATCAATAACCTTAGATATGCAGATGACACCACTGTTATGGCAGAAACTGAAGGAGAACTAAAGAGCCTCTTGATGAAAGTGAAAGAGGAGAGTAAAAAGTTGGCTTAAAACTCAACATTCAGAAAACTAAGATCAAGGCATCTGGTCCTATCATTCATGGTAAACAATAGGAGACTATTTTTCTAGGCTCCAAAATCATTGCAGATGGTGGCTGCAGCCATGAAATTTAAAAATCCTTGCTCCTCGGAAGAAAAGATATGACCAATCTGGACAGTATATTAAAAAGGAGAGACATTAAGTGTCTACCTGCAATGCAGGAGACCTGGGTTTAATCCCTGGGTTGGGAAGATCCCTTGGAGAAGGAAATGGAAACCCACTCCAGTATTCTTTCCTGGAGAATTCCATGAACAGAGGAGTCTTGTGGGCTACAGTCCATGGGGTTGCAAAGAGTCGGACACAACTGAGCAACTTCACTCACTCACTTACCTTTCCAACAAACGTCCATTTAGTCAAAGCTATGGTTTTTCCAGTAGTCATGTATGGATGTGAGAGTTGGACTATAAAGAAAACTAAGCACTGAAGAATTGATGCTTTTGAACTATGGTGGTGGAGAAGACTCCTGAGAATCCCTTGGACTGCAAGGAGATCCAACCAGTCAATCCTAAAGGAAATCAACCCTGAATATTCATTGGAAGGACTAATGCTGAAGCTGAAACTCCAATACTTTGGCCACCTGATGTGAAGTACTGAGTCTTTTGAAAAGACCCTGAGCTGGGAAAGATTGAAGGTGGGAGGAAAAGGGGATGACAGAGAATGAGATGGTTGGATGGCATCATCAATTCAATGGACATGAGTTTGAGTAAGCTCCAGGAGTTGGTGATGGACAGGGAAGCCTGGTGTGCTGGAGTCTATGTGGTCACAGAGAGTTAGACATGACTGAGTGACTGAACTGACTAAATGCAAGAAGACAAAGTGGTTGACTAATCTGTGTGCTGTGCTTAATCGCTCAGATGTGTCTGACTTTTTGGGATCCCATGGACTGCAGCCCTCGACTGTAGTCCACCAGGCTCCTCTGTTTATGGGGATTTTCAGGCATAAATACTAGAGTAGGTTGCCATGTCCTCCCCCAGGGGATCTTCCCAACTCAGGATTTGAACCCAGTTCTCCTGCATTGCAGCAGATTCTTTACTATCTGAGCCACCAGGGTTGGCTGAGGAGGCCTTTACAAATAGCTGAGAGAGGAAGAGAAGAGAAGGGCAAAGGAGAAAAGGAAAGATACACCCAATTGAATGAAGAGTTCCAGATAATTACAAGAAGAAATAAAATAGCTTTAAGTAAACAATGCAAAGAAATGGAAAACAATAAAATGGAAAAGACTAGAGATCTCTTCAAGAAAATTGGAGATACCAAGGGAACATTTCTTGCAAAGATGGGTACAATAAACGACAGAAACAGCAAGGAACTAAAAGAAGCAGAAGAGATTAAGAAGCGGTGACAAGAATACACAGAAGAACTGTACAAAAAAGGTCTTAATGACCCAGATAACCGTGATGAAGTGGTCACCCACCTAGAGCCAGACAATCTAGAGTGTGAAGTCAAGTGGGCCTTAGGAAGCATTACTACAAACAAAGTTGAGGTGATGGAATTCCAGCTGAGCTATTTTAAATCCTAAAAAAAGATACTGTTAAAGTTCTACACTCAATATGCCAGCAAATTTGGGAAATAGCAGTGGCTGTAGGACTGGAAAAGGTCAGTTTTCATTTTAATTCCAAAGAAGAGCAATGTCAAATAATGTTCAACATACAAGTCCACTCATTGCACATGCTAGCAAGGTAATGCTCAAAATCCTTCAAGCTAAGCTTCAACAGTAGGTGAACCAAGAACTTCCAGATGTACCAGCTGGATTCAGAAAAGGCAGAAGAACCAAACTGCCAATATCCTTTGGATAATAGAAAAATCAAGAAAATTCCAGAAAAGCATCTATTTATACTTCATTGAACACAGTCTTTACTGTATGGATCACAACAAACTGTGAAAAATCCCTAAAGAAATGGGAATACCAGACTACCTTATCCATCTCCTGAGAAATTTATGTGAAGGACAAGAAAACGCTGTTAGAACCTTACATGGAACAATGGACTGGTTCAAAACTGGA
Source organism: Aepyceros melampus (assembly GCA_006408695.1). Taxonomy (NCBI): domain Eukaryota; kingdom Metazoa; phylum Chordata; class Mammalia; order Artiodactyla; family Bovidae; genus Aepyceros; species Aepyceros melampus. The sequence continues at coordinate 377,267 of SJXQ01010861.1, read as the reverse complement.
AAAAGAGTGTATCAAGGCTGTATGTTGTCACCTATCTTATTTACTTCTATGCAGAGTATATCATGCAAAATGCCAGACTGGATGAATCACTAACTAGACTCAAGATTTCCAGGAGAAATACCAACAACCTCACATATGCAGATGATATCACTCTAGTGGCAGAAAGCAAAGAGGAACTAAATAGCCTTTTGATGAAGGTAAAAGAAAAGAGTGGAAAAGCTGGTTTAAAACTCAACATTCAAAAAACCTTCACCCTGCTCCTCTTCTCCCCTACGTCACTGACAAAGTGTCTCATGGCCACTTCACACTGATGCAACATCTCCTGACTCCTCACAATAACCTTGGTGTTACCCAAGTGTTCCCTTGGGTAATACTTCTTATGGTTTACTTATAGTTCTTATTTGAAAAGTGACTGTAGCAAATCTGTTAAGTATGCTATTGCAACTCCTTTTGGTTTTGAGGCAGCACTGTTACCTATGGCTATTTAAGCACAATGTGGTCAGCTTTATTGTTATTGTTTTGTGTTAATAAACATAGCCTTAAGACTCTTGAAAGTACCTTGAACTGCAAAAAGATCCAACCAGTCCATTCTAAAGGAGATCAGTCCTGGGTGTTCTTTGGAAAGAATGATGCTAAAGCTGAAATTTGAGTACTTTGGCCACCTCATGTGAAGAGTTGACTCATTGGAAAAGACCCTGATACTGGGAGGGATTGGGGGCAGGAGGAGAAGGAGACAACAGAGGATGAGATGGCTGGATGGCATCGCTGACTCGATGGACATGAGTTTGGGTGAACTCCGGGAGTTGGTGATGGACAGTGAGGCCTGGAGTGCTGCAGTTCATGGGGTCGCAAAGAGTTGGACATGACTGAGTGACTGAACTGAACTGAAGTCCAATAATTCCCTTTAAAATACTTATGCCATTTAAGTAATTTGACAGAGTTGAAGAAACTAATTGCAATATTTTAATGGAGACAGTAGAATAACAGAGTTAGCAAATATATGTCACCTCTTTAAATCTAGCAGGTGAGCAGGAAGGAGGTTGGAATCAGAAGCTGAAAATTTAAGCAGGTAAAACATACCTGAAAAAGATAGCCAAGTTCCAAAACATATAGTAATTCTAGAAATTGATATTAGGAGCTCAAACCTAGCAAGCAATTAATACATGCTTCCTAAGATCTTTATTGGAATGTTTGTTTAAAATATTAAATTTGCTTCCACTGCAAGTTTTAGCTGCATTTTTATTTTTCATGAAATCTATAAAAGAAATTCCAACAACTAGTACTATAGTAAATCAAAACTGCCATCAACAGCCAGTTTGAGCATATTTTGTTTTTTCAAATCATTGTATTTTAATTATGACATCTTCCTCTTCCTCTGGAAAATGTTTAAAATCCCATTTTAATATGAATTTCCAATTATTGCTTTAATAATTATTAAATAATTATATATTTGGTCTGAACAAAATCAGAGTTCCAAATCTTGGAAGTATTCAAGATTGTGAAATGACACCTTTTCAATGCAAACCTTTAAAAGAGAAAGACACCCCTTTGTAACTCTAGTCTAGAGGGTAGAACTGGCCTTCCCTGGTGGCTCAGACAGTAAAGAATCCGCCTGAAGTGTGGGAGACCTGGGTTCAACACATGGGCTGGGAAGATCCCCTGGAGGAGGCATGGCAACCCACTCCAGTATTCTTGCCTAGAGAATCCCATGGACAGAAGAGCCTGGCAGGCTACAGTCTCTAAGAGTTGGACATGGCTCAGTGACTTAAGCACAGCACAGCACATTTCAGAACAATAAGCTGAATTATACCATCTTCCATTGGCTTGTGCTCCTAAGTCACTTCAGTCATGTCCGACTCTGTATGACCCCATAGACAGTGGCCTACCAGGCTCCCCTGTCCCTGTGACTCTCCAGGCAAGAACGCTGGAGTGGATTGTCATTTCCTTCTCAAATGCATGAAAGTGGAAAGTGAAAGGGAAGTCATTCAGTCATGTCCAACTCTTTGCAACCCCATGGACTGCAGCCTACCAGGCTCCTGCATCCATTGGGATTTTCCAGGCAAGAGTACTGGAGTAGGGTGCCATCACTTCTCCTAGTACTTATACCGATATTAGGCATGCTTTAGGAGAAGGCAATGGCAACCCACTCCAGTACTCTTGCCTGGAAAATCCCATGGATGGAGGAGCCTGGTAGGCTGCGGTCCATGGGGTCGCTAAGAGTCGGACAAGACTGAGCGACTTCCCTTTCACTTTTCACTTTCATGCATTGGAGGAGGAAATGGCAACCCACTCTAGTGTTCTTGCCTGGAGAATCCCAGGGACGGGGGAGCCTGGTGGGCTGCCATCTATGGGGTCGCACAGAGTCGGACACGACTGAAGTGACTCAGCAGCAGCAGCAGCAGCAGCAGGAGGCATGCTTTTGGAGTGGCTCATGATATTGGAATGTTGTGGAAGCAATGTGACTTTCTCACTTCCAGCAGAAATAAAATTTAAAATGCCCCCTACTATCATTAACTGGGATTCCTGGATGGCACTAGTGGTAAAGAACCTGCCTGCCAATGCAGGAGACATAAGAGGTGAAGATTCGATCCCTGGATTGGGAAAATTCCCTGGAGTAGGGCACAGCAACCACTCAAGTATTCTTGCCTGGAGAATCTCATGGAAAGAGCAGTCCATAAGCCATAAGGTCGCAAAGAGTTGGACATGACTGAAGTAACTTAGCATGCATGCAAACATGTACATGAACTATTAACTGTAATAATTTCACCTGCTACTTTGCCTATTATTAAGATTCTGGGAAATTCTGTATTTTATTCTCTGGAACTAAGGAAAATCACGTTACTCATATTTCCACAAGAAATGTTTCCCTTAAAGGGGCTAACAGTAACCAAACCTCTGTAATGGTCCAAAAGGATATTTTTCCAAGTGACAACTCAGAAAAACTAGCTAGATAGGCCAAAAATCACCTCAGGAAAGGAAAAACAAGATTGAAAATTCAACAGTTGCTGGTTTAAAAAAAATGGAGAACTCTGGTTTGGACCAATTAACAACCCAGTCCTGCCAGAGACTCTAAAATTGCTACCACTCACCAATGTACATGAATTAAACCTTGTTCTATTAACAAAATCATAGCAATCATCAATCATTCATCAGAAACTTCACAAGGCCATAAAATACCTACCTCATTTGTCCCTCTTGTGAGAAATACAAACCCGGGAAGTGTGTTCTCACTGCTCCAAGACACTTTAAACTGGTTAATGAACTATTCAAGATCAGGAAAATGGATTTTGAGCATCTTTTCATGTGCTTTTGGGCCATCTATCGGTCTTCTTTGGAGAAGTATATATCTAGATCTTCCACTCATTTGTTGATAGTTACTTGTTTTCTTTTCTTTCTTTCTTTCTTTTTTTTTTTGAGTTGCATGAGCTGTTTGTCTATTTTGGAGATTAATCCCTTATTAGTTGTTTTGTTTGCAAATATTTTCCCCTTCTGAGTGTTGTCTTTTTATTTTGTTTATAATTTCCTCTGCTGTGCAAAAGCTTTTAGGTTTAATTAAATCCCATTTGTTTATTTTTGTCTTTATTTTCTTACTCTAACCAAAAGAGGTTTTACTGCAATTTCTGTCAAAGAGTGATCTGCTTATATTTTCCTCAAAGAGTTTCTGACCTTACACTTAGGTCTGTAATCCATTTTGATTCTATTTTTGTGTGTAGTATTAGGGACTGTTCTAATTCCATTCTTTTACATATTCTTGTCCAGTTTTCCCAGCACCATTTTTTGCTAAAATGTCTTTTCTAAATTATATAGTCATAGCTCCTTTGTCATGTAAAAATTACTGATTATTAGAGAAGTGGGAATCAAAACTACAATGAGGTTTCATATCACACTGGTCAAAATGTCCATCACCAAAAAAACTGCAAACAATAAATGCTGGAGAGGGCATGGGAAAAAAAGGGATTCCTCCTACACTGCTGGCTGGAATGTTAATTGGTAGAGCCACTATGGAGATCTATATGGAAGTTCCTTAAAAATTAAAAATAGAACTACAACATGACCCAACAATCACATTCCTGAGCATATACTCAGAGAAAGCCATAATTCGAAAAGGCATATGCACCACTTTGTTCATTGAGCACTATTTACAATATCCAGGGCATGGAAGAAAACTAAATGACCATCAACAGAGGAAGTGATAATGAAGATGTCAACAGAATAGTACTCATCATAAAAAAAAAAAAAAGAATAATGCCATTTGCAGCAACATAGATGGACTTAGAGATTGTCATACTGAGTGAAGTAAGACAGACATAAAGACAAATATCTTTTGATATTGTTTATACATGGAATCTAAAACAACGGATACAGTTCAGTTCAGTTCAGTCCCTCAGTCATGTCCGACTCTGCTACCACATGAACCACAGCATGCCAGGCCCACTGTCCATCACCAGCTCCAGGAGTTCACCCAAATTCATGTCCATTGAGTTGGTGATACCATCCAACCATCTCATCCTCTGTCATCTCCTTCTCCTCCTGCCCCCAATCTTTCCCAGCATTGGGTTTTTTCAAATAAGTCAGTTCTTAGCATCAGGTGGCCAAAGTATTGGCGTTTCAGCTTCAACATCAGTCCTTCAAAGACTTATCTCCTTTAGGATGGACTGGTTGGATCTCCTTGCAGTCCAGGGGACTCTCAAGAGTCTTCTCCAACACCACAGTTCAAAAGCATCAATTCTTCAGTGCTTGGTTTTCTTTATAGTCCAACTCTCACATCTATACATGACCACTGGAAAAACCATAGTCTTGACTAGACAGAATTTGGTTGACAAGGTAATGTCTCTGCTTTTCAGTATGCTGTCTAGGTTGGTCATAACTCTCCTCCCAAGGAGTAAGCATCTTTTAATTTCATGGCTGCAATCACTATCTGCAGTGATTTTGGAGGCCAGAAAAATAAAGTCAGCCACTGTTTCCACTGTTTCCCCATCTATTTCCCATGAAGTGATGGGACTGGATGCTATGATCTTCGTTTTTTGAATGTTGAGCTTTAAGCCAACTTTTTCACTCTCCACTTTCACTTTCATCAAGAGGCTCTTTAGTTCTTCTTCACTTTCTGCCATAAGGGTGGTGTCCTCTGCATATCTGAGGTTGATTCCAGCTTGGCTTCTTCCAGCCAGCGTTTCTCATGATGTACTCTGCATAGAAGTTAAATAAGCAGAGTGACAATATACAGCCTTGACGTACTCCTTTTTCTATTTGGAACCAGTCTGTCATTCCATATCCAGTTCTAACTGTTGCTTCCTGACTTGCATACAGGTTTCCCAAGAGGCAGGTCAGGTATTCCCATCTCTTTCAGAGTTTTCCACAGTTGATTGTGATCCACACAGTCAAAGGCTTTGGCATAGTCAATAAAGCAGAAATGGATGTTTTTCTGGAACTATTTTGCATTTTCGATGATCCATCAAATGTTGGCAATTTGATCTTTCATTCCTCTGCCTTTTCTAAATTCAGCTTGAACATCTGGAAGTTCATGGTTCACGTATTGCTGAAGCCTGGCTTGGAGAATTTTGAGTATTACTTTACTGGCGTGTGAGATGAGTGCAATTGTGTAATAGTCTGAGCATTCTTTCACATTGCCTTTCTTTGGGATTAAAATGAAAACTGACCATTTCCAGTCCTGTGGCCACTGCTGTGTTTTCCAAATTTGCTGGCATATTGAGTGCAGCGCTTTCACACCATCATCTTTCAGGATTTGAAATAGCTCCACTGGAATTCCATCACCTCCACTAGCTTTGTTCTTAGTGATGCTTTCTAAGGCCCACTTGACTTCACATTCCAAGATGTCTGGCTCTAGGTGAGTGATCACACCATCATGATTATCTGGGTCGTGAAGATCTTTTTTGTACAGTTCTTCCGTGTATTTTTGCCACCTCTTCTTAGTACCTTCTGTTTCTGTTAGGTGCCTAACATTTCTGCCCTTTATCGAGCCCATCTTTGCATGAAATGTTCCCTTGGTATCTCTAATTTTCTTGAAGAGATCTCTTGTATTTCCATTCTATTGTTTTCCTCTATTTCTTTGCATTGATTGCTACAGAGAGCTTTCTTNAAGGAGATGCAACCAGTCCATCCTAAAGGAGATCAGCCCTGGGATTTCTTTGGAAGGAATGATGCTAAAGCTGAAACTCCAGTACTTTGGCCACCTCATGCGAAGAGTTGACTCATTGGAAAAGACCCTGATGCTGGGAGGGATTGGGGGCAGGAGGAGAAGGGGACGACCGAGGATGAGATGGCTGGATGCATCATTGATTCAATGGATGTGAGTCTGAGTGAACTCCGGGAGTTGGTGATGGACAGGGAGGCCTGGCGTGCTGCGATTCATGGGGTCGCAAAGAGTAGGACACGACTGAGTGACTGAACTGACTGACTGACTGACTGACCTAGATCATTGCCACAGTCCTGGCCCCTCCAATACATTCCCCATCCTGTCACCAGAGGAATCCTTCTAAGACCAAGTCTTATCATGTCACACATCTGTCTCAGTGACCTTTCATTGCCTTCAGAATAAACTCCACATATCTTGTTAATGGTAAGTTTCTTCACAATTTCTTGCTGACAGGCTTTCATTTCCTCCAACAAGTCATGCATCCCATATTCTCTGCTCCCACTCCACAATACTGAAATAATCCCTACTCATTCTTCTCCCTACTTTTTTCCTCCAGGAAACCTTCCTTAAATTCTTCCCCTAGCCTGGGTTAGGTGTCCTTAGTGTTTTGATAGCAGTGTGTATTGCCTTACCTCACAGCACCTATTAAATATGATATCATTAATATCATAATATGTAATTACAATGACCATGTTATTATCATTTCCTGTTTGCCAGCCTGTATCTTCAAGCTGGATGAAGACATCTTTACGTCTATCCGTTTCTCACTTACATTGCAGTTCCTGAATTGGGGTCTGGCAAAAAGTTGATGCTCAACAAGCATTTATCTGAAAAATAAGTAATATGAGGAGGGCTATCTTAGGAGGCTTTGCACAGGAGATATTCCCTGGGCAAAGTCTGAATAGATGAGTAAGAGTTTATCAATTTGACAGGGTGACTTCCCTGGTGGTCCAGTTGCTAAGATTCTGCACTCCCAGTGCAGGGGGCTGGGGCTCGATCCCTGGTCAGGGAACAAGATCCCATGTGCTGCAATTAAAGATCCTTAGAGAAGGAAATAGCAACCCACTCCAGTACTCTTGCCTGGAAAATCCCATAAACAGAGGAGCATGGTAGGCTATAGTCCATGGGGTCGCAAACAGTCGGACATGACTGAGCGCTTCTCTTTCACGTTGTGACAAAGATCAAAGATTTCACATGCCAGAGCTAAGACCAGGCAGAGCCAAATAAATAAATATTTTTAAAAATTTGACAAGGAGCAGTAGGCATTTTTTAAGCAGAGTGACAGCTATATTATACATGGAAGTGGGAGAGACCATTTGAGATACTCCAGACAGTGAGAGTACAGCTTGGAGTTCATGCTGCCTACTGGAAAATGATGGGAAGTGAGGCTAGAGAGATAACTGGAGAACTTGTAGATGAAGATAACGAATTTAGTCTTAAATCTTCAGGTAGTGAAGAGCCTCAGAAGGACAGTTTGTTGGATTTACATTTTAGAAATTTCACTTAGATTTCATTGCACATGGAGATAGTCTAGATACAATGAAAGTGCCTAGGATAAAGCAGACATGATCATTCTGGCAGTGGAGGTAACTGGACTTTGATGCCAACTTACTTAGGAAATAATATTGGAGTCTGCAGTGACAATGCATGTAACAAATAAAGGCCATGTGATTTAAGGAAATGTCAGTGGAAAGTTAGTGAAAGTGTGTATTTAAAACAGGAAAAATGGCCAGATTGGAAATAAAGAATTAGAAGTCACAGCCTGTCAATGTACAAGGTCTGATTTACTAACCTTTTTGAGATTGCATCCAAGTACTGCATTTCAGACTCTTTTGTTGACCATGATGGCTACTCCATTTCTTCTGAGGGATTCCCGCCCGCAGTAGTAGATATAATAGTCATCTGAGTTAAATTCACCCATTCCAGTCCATTTTAGTTTGCTAATTCCTAGAATGTTGACGTTCACCCTTGCCATCTCTTGTTTGACCACTTCCAATTTGCCTTATGGACCTGACATTCCAGGTTCCTATGCAATACTGCTCTTAACAGCATCGGATCTTGCTTCTATCACTAGTCACATCCATAACTGGGTATTATTCTTGCTTTGTCTCTATCCCTTCATTCTGTCTGGAGTTATTTCGCCACTGATCTCCAGTAGCATATTGGGTACCTACCAACCTTTGCCTTGATTCATGGACCTGACATTCCAGGTTCCTATGCAATACTGCTCTTTACAGCATCGGATCTTGCTTCTATCTTGCTTCTATTTTGGTTCTTAGCCATTGCATTTTGACCATTTCTCCAACCTGTCTTAAATGTTATAAATTTGCTTCTTTTTCATCTCAGATTTATTCCTTAGTGCCTCTTTAGTTTCAGATCTATGATAGATTCTGATTTTTTTGTTTATCTTCTCTATCTCAGTAATAAGATGGCATGGACCACATAAATCATAAGACATAATTTGTACAATTGAAGAAGAACAAAACAAAAGGAATGAAAAAATTAGTCAAGGACACAAAACTTGAAAATAGAGGGCTATCCAGAAGCTTCCAGGTTCCAAAAAGAGAAAGTACATACTATTAAGATGACTTAAATTATTTTTTAAAATTTCAAAACTGAGAAATGGATATAACCATTATTACTCTTTCCTCACTATTCTGTTATTGTGTCTTCAGTGCTTTTTTTTTTTTTCCCAATCGAGAGCTTCTTATTCTTCTGAGAATACAAGTAAACTTTTGCAAATCTTTGTCTGTTTTTTTTAATTTAAACATGTATTTTTCATTTGAACCTCACTTCTCATATCTATGTCCTTTTTTCGTTTGTTTGACACAACATATTTACAGAGATCTAAGACTAGATCTTTCCTTATTCATTTTGTAATGCAAGTTTTATATGTATTGTTACATAACTTGTCCAAGAAAAAAATATTGAAGGGCTCCACTCAACTCCTGTCTTTGTTTCTCTGGCTGTTTTTCATTTTTCACAGTGCCTGAATTGGAAGGCTGTATATCACTGGTTTGTAATCTCTGTTAGAACTTGTATTGCTTGAGTGTGGGAGGTGGCAACAGTATCCAGAGTGAATTGGCAAAACGAGCAGTTGGCAGCTGGTAATTCTAATTTTGGTAAGTTCTTTCTTAGCACTTGCCATATTTGAAATATCATCTGCCTGAGAACTGTATGTGCTCCCTTGAGGAGAATTTGAGCTACCTCAGAGTTTATCCTTCCCCTTGCCTTGAGGAGAGCAAGTTACCTTTTGGGAAACAAGTGACTGTGACATTCCTTTGGCTCCCAAATTTTTTGTTGCTTGGTTATCAACTTACCTCAGTTGACATTTAACTGAAACAGCAAAGCTGAATCTCAGCTCATTGTGACCCAATATTCTCTGCTCTGCTTCATCTCATATCATTCAGGATGAGTTATGAGTGAAGAAACCCAAATGGCTTTGCCAATAGAGATTTTATTGCTTGTATAAACAAAAATATAGAAGCCAGGTGAATTCTATGTACATTTATGTGAGTTGTGGCTTTGCAGGGGATCCTTGTTGTCCATATCCCTGGTTTACCAGGATACCAAGATTTCTACATGCCCTGGCTAAAACTGGCCAATTCTGTTGCTCACCACTGCCAGGGTCCACTCCAAATTCTAAGTTCCTAAGAAAAAATTTTAAAAACAAGGCTTGGATCAGATGTGCATAACAACAGCTCCCATTTTCATTATGTGGTGAGAAAAGGAAGGCACTTTGTAGGAACTAAAAAATCTAATTAAGTATCTGCCACACATTTCTTGTGCTTCCAACTGCCTCTCTGAAACACAATCTCCCATTTCTTCGGGAAAAAAAAAAAAAGATCTTATAATGTAAGATGGTAAATTCAGTCTTTTTTCTGAAAAAAAAAAATTCATAGTTGGGTACTGAAAATAATAGCAGGATTGCAGGAGGTCGGGGGGTGGGAGGTGGAGTTAGTATTTACATTGCTGTTCTGGCCAGAAGACCCAGAGTTGCCTGAATCCATACTAGAATTGCAACTTGTCCACTGTTTCCCCAGTGGGAGGATCAAGAACAAAGGAAATCTTGTGCAGGAAAAGAGAAAATTAGCCAAGATGTTGTGGTTAGGCTCTCTCGCCCCAGGGACTCTCGCTCTTGCCCCACGTTTTGTAAATATTGACTATGTAACAGCTGAGATCACTTATATACTGTGCATGTGAGTCATGAGATACTAGCTTCTCCAGGCTACTTTGTGTGGTACGCCTGTACGAGCTTCTCCACGAAAGCCCGGCTACTGCTGGGTAGGATCTACATTGCAACAGCATCATAGTTATGCTACATGAGGTTATGTTTTGGCTATGTTATGGTTATGTTATGGCTGTTGCTATGGCTGCCGCATCAACCAGGAGAGAGGCTGTGTTATGGCCACCATGCCAGCCAGGAGAGAATGTGTCTGCAGTTTTTCTGGCTCCTCAAGTTTCCTTCCAGCCTGTTAGCTTGTGCCTTGTCTACCCTGGGTTCAACAAACAGGGTGAACAATGAGACAGTTAGCTTCACAAACAGGATGAAGAGCAATAAACCTTGACATCAATTTTTTTGTTGTTGTTTTATTTTTAATTTTATATTTTCATCATAAAAATACTTCCCATAAGAGCTTTCCATGTTTTCATGTGCTCTTTATTCTGAATTTGAGATGTTTTACATAATTAAAAATTGACAGAAAAATTGTAACCTATTAATCATTGCTCAGATCATGAACTCCTTATTGCCAAGTTCAGACTTAAATTGAAGTAGAGAAAACCACTAGACCATTCAGGTATAAACTAAATCAAATCCCTTATGATTATACAGTGGAAGTGAGAAATAAATTTAAGGGACTAGATCTGATAGATAGACTGCCTGATGAACTATGAACAGATGTTCATGACATTGTACAGGAGATAGGGATCAAGACCATCCCCATGGAAAAGAAATGCAAAAAAAAAAAAAAAAAAGTCTGTCTGAAGAGGCCTTACAAATAGCCATGAAAAGAAGAGAAGTGAAAAGCAAAGGAGAAAAGGAAAGATATAAGCATCTGAATGCAGAGTTCCAAAGAACAGCAAGAAGAGATAATAAAGCCTTCCTCAGCAATCAATGCAAAGAAATAGATGAAAACAACAGAATTGGAAAGACTAGAGATCTCTTCAAAAAAATTAGAAATATCAAGGAAACATTTCATGCAAAGATGAGCTCAATAAACGACAGAAATTGTATGGACCTAATGAGGCAGAAGATATTCAGAAAAGGTGGCAAGAATACACAGAAGAACTGTACAAAAAAGATCTTCATGACCAAGATAATCATGATGGTGTGATCACTCACCTAGAGCCAGACATCCTGGAATGTGAGGTCAAGTGGGCCTTAGAAACCATCACTACAAACAAAGCCAGGGGAGGTGATGGAATTCCAGTGGAGCTATTTCAAATCCTGAAAGATGATGCTATGAAAGTACTGCACTCAATATGCCAGCAAATTTGGAAAACTCAGCAGTGGCCACAGGACTGGAAAAGGTCAGTTTTCATTCCAATCCCAAAGAAAGGCAATGCCAAAGAATGCTCAAACTACTGCACAATTGCACTCATCTCACATGCTAGTAAAGTAATGCTCAAAATTCTCCAAGCCAGGTTTCAGCAATACGTGAACTGTGAACTTCCTGATGTTCAAGCTGGTTTTAGAAAAGGCAGAGGAACCAGAGATCAAATTGCCAACATCTGCTGGATCATGGAAAAAGCAAAAGAGTTCCAGAAAAACATCTATTTCTGCTTTATTGACTATGCCAAAGCCTTTGACTGTGTAAGCTAAGTCACTTCAGTAGTGTCCAACTCTGTGCAACCCCATAGATGGCAGCCCACCACACTCCTCTGTCCCTGGGATTCTCCAGGCAAAAACACTAGAGTGGGGTGCCGTTTCCCTCTCCAATGCATGAAAGTGAAAAGTGAAAGTGAAGTCATTCAGTAGTGTCTGACCCTCAGCGACCCCATGGACTGCAGCCAACCAGGCTCCTCCGTCAATGGGATTTTCCAGGCAAGAGTACTGGAGTGCGGTGCCATTGCTGTCTCCTTTGACTGTCTGGATCACAGTAAAGTGTGGAAAATTTTGAAAGAGATACCAGACCACCTAACCTGCCTCTTGAGAAACCTATATGCAGGTCAGGAAGCAACAGTTAGAACTGGACATGGAACAACAGACTGGTTCCAAATAGGAAAAGGAGTATGTCAAGGCTGTATATTGTCACCTTGCTTATTTGCCTATATGCAGATGCTGCCATGAAATTATAAGATGCTTAATCCTTGGAAGAAAAGTTATGACCTAGATAGCATATTCAAAAACAGAGACATGACTTTGCTGACTATGGTCCATCTAGTCAAGGCTATGGTTTTTCCTGAGGTCACATATGGATGTGAGAGTTGGACCGTGAAGAAGGCTGAGCACCAAAGAATTGATGCTTTTGAACTGTGGTGTTGGAGAAGACTCTTGAGAGTCCCTTGGACTGCAAGGAGATCCAACCAGTCCATTCTAAAGGAGATTAGCCCTGGGATTTCTTTGCAAGGAATGATGCTAAAGCTGAAACTCCAGTACTTTGGCCACTTCATGCAAAGAGTTGACTCATTGGAAAAGATTCTGATGCTGGGAGGGATTGGAGGCAGGAGGAGAAGGGGACAACAGAGGAAGAGATGGCTGGATGGCATCACCGACTCGATGGACGTGAGTTTGAGTGAACTCTGGGAGTTGGTGATGGACAGGGAGGCCTGGCGTGCTGCGATTCATGGGGTCGGAAAGAGTCAGACATGACTGAGCGACTGAACTGAACTGAACTGAACTTTTGATGCTAAAGCTGAAACTCCAGTACTTTGGCCACTTCATGCAAAGAGTTGACTCATTGGAAAAGATTCTGATGCTGGGAGGGATTGGAGGCAGGAGGAGAAGGGGACAACAGAGGAAGAGATGGCTGGATGGCATCACCGACTCGATGGACGTGAGTTTGAGTGAACTCTGGGAGTTGGTGATGGACAGGGAGGCCTGGCGTGCTGCGATTCATGGGGTCGGAAAGAGTCAGACATGACTGAGCGACTGAACTGAACTGAACTGAACTTTTCTATTCAATCCCATGGAGTTGCATGAATCACATTTTTAATGTGTTATATATATTTTTTTGATGTTGTTTATTCGCTAAGTCAGGTCTGACTCTTTGCCACCCTGTGGACTGTAGCCTGCCATGCTCTCCTACCCATGGGATTTCCCAGGCAAGAATACTGAAGTTGGTTGCCACCTCCTTTTTCAGGGATTCTTTCCAACCCAGGGATTAAACCCACATTTCCTACATTGGCATGGAGATATTTTACCACTGAGCCACCCAGGAAGCCTCATAGAAGTGTGTTAGTCACTCATTTGTGTCTGATTCTGGCAACCCCATGGAGCTTGTCAGGCTCCTCTGTCCATGAAATTCTCCAGGCAAGAATACTGGAGTGGCTTGCCATTTCCTTCTCCAGTCTCAATAGAAGACTACCTGTTAATTAATAAGGCAGTATGAACTGCTAACCATCTTGAATTACATCACAAAATTTTCAAGAATGTCACTTAGGAGATGTTGTTGTGACTATTTAATGCTTTATAAAAGCCTGTCTCTCAGGCATAGATTCTTTAACTATCAGACCTTTGGGCTAAATATCAGGTGATACATGGCTTATTCAAAATAAAGAAAAAAAATAAGTTGAACCAAACATTAAATGCAGAAGAAAACCCAGTGTTCTTTAATAAGCCTCAGACTTAAAGAAATTAATATGTAAAGATCATAAACAGTTTATAAAAAACCATATTGTCAATGTGCTGATAACATAATTGCTGAAGTCAAATGAGATTCAAAAGATACTTAAATACAAAGCAGTATTGAAGGAGAAAAATGATGTACAATTTTATTCATATATATGTATTATTATCTAATAAGGTTTTAATGTGTCCATTAAGTAATGTTTACTTTTCCTAAAGTGTATCAGTAGTGGTATCTTATAATGCCTGATATGACATTCTAAAATAAGTTAAAATAGAGTACATTAAAGGGCTTCCAAGGGGCACTAGTGGTAAAGACCTCACCTGCCAATGCAGGAGACATAAGAGATGTGGGTTCAATCCCTGGGTTGGGAAGATCCTCTAGAGTAAGGAATGGCAACCCACTCCAGTATTCTTGCCTGGAGAATCTCATGGACAGAGGAGCCTGGCAAGCTATAGTCTACAGGGTCATGCAGAGTCAGACATGACTAAAGCGACGTAGCTCATCCACACAGAGTATATTAAATACAGCTTTTTCTCTCACCCATCTGAGAGAATTGTAATGTCCTGGCTGGACCATATGATAAGTCTCTTTTTCCTAAATCTGTTGGCTAATATTCTTGTTCTGCTTCAACTTCCCATCACCAAAACTTACTTTGGTTCTTATCGCCCTCAAACTTCATGATAAGAAGAGGCAGAAATACCATTGTAGCACTTTACCTTTAGAACAGTTGCCCCACTAGCAGAGGGGCTCCATCAGTTTCCAGAACCTTAAGAATTCAGAAAAGTAGCATCCTTTTTGGAGCAGAAGGAGAGTGGTTTGGATGCAAGAGGCAAGATAATGTGTGCATGCTAAGTTGCTTTAGTTGTGTCCAACTGTTTGTGACCATATGAACTATAGTCCATGAGGCTCCTCTGTCTATGGGATATATCAGTTCAGTTGAGTAANTTTCTCTTACCTTGGGTGTGTGGTATCTCTTCACAACTGCTCCAGCAAAGCACAGCCACTGCACCTTACCTTGGACGAGGGGTATCTCCTTACTGCCACCATCCCTGACCTTCAATGTATATATGCTTATAGATGAGGAAATTCACTGCAGTGGGGTGATGAAACTTGAGTTGGATCGTAAAGGACAGGTTGAATTCACATAGGTGGAATAGCAGATGTAAATATCTTAAAGGCAAGGAATAAGTAATGCAAGAAAAAGCACCCCTATGGGGAGAGATGTAAAAATCTCCTTAAGGGTGTCAAACTGAAAGTTTAGAGATGGGAAAGATGTTCATGTAAGATCAGAAAGAAAACTTTCTTAATATAAACTCTTATCAATCAGACTTTCCTCTGCTGTCTTGAGGGAAGTATGCACTGTGATTTATTTGATAAATAAAAGTAATGAAAAGTCATTAGTTCAGAGCTAAACTTTTAGCTCTGTGGAAGAAGGCATTATTTGTATTATTAAGTGTGGTACCTCCACATCTAATTAACACAGTGTCTGACACATTGTGAATGTTCAAAATCTATCTTTTGAATCAGTTTCAGTGAGTACCTATGTGTTCTGAGCAACTCAACATCAACACCATGCTGGTTAGGTCCATGTTTTGAACACAGACTCACTCAAAATTAGTAAAGTTGAAAAGCAGTTCATCTCCATTCATGGCTCTGTGAATGACACTTAATATTGGATAACCAATAGGTAAAATAAAAGGAATCACATCTTTAATATTTAATAGCAAAAGTATAATAAAATATCTCCTCTTTCACATCTGATGTTAATTTGTACTTTCCCTTTTGTTTTAGAATCAATATTACTACAAGTTCCTCTATATTATTCATCTTTTCAAAGACAGACCTTAGGTTTCATGATTTTCTCTGGCATTATTTTTATTTTCTCTTTCATTACTGTCTGATCTGTCGACCAAAAAAACGCACGTGAAAGTTGTGAATTAAGTTTTATTGGGGGCGATATGAGGATCTCAGCCCAGGAGACAGCACCTCAGTTAGCTCTGAGAAACTGTTTCAAAGAGACAAAGGGATGGTCAGTATATATGTGATTCTGTGAAGGGAGAATACATACAATCAAGCACACAGTTTTTGTAGAAATTTTCTACTGGTCTCATGAAGCTTCTGCTAGTCACTTCAAACAATCATCACCATGAAGGATTCTAGAGTTTTCCTAGATGTGAGAGATACAAGATTGGGCTCATAAAATCAGCTCCTGAGAATTCCTGACTATCTGAAGACCTGTCCTGCCAGTTTCCCAGAGCACAGAATGCCTCACTTCAGCTCTTTACCCTGAACTCCCTCAGGGGGTGTTGGAGGTCAGCAGCTGCAGTGGCACATGACTTAATCCTCGTAGAGGTAGACGGCAAGCACCTATGGCAAGTACCAATTTGTGGTTGACAGATCTTAACATATTATTTTCATTTTTCTATCCCTTAGGATCTAACTGACTACTTTTTCTCTTTCCTCTTAAAATGGAAACAAAGGCAGGGGGCAGGGGGAATCCTACAAGAATAAAATGAGCAAACATAAATTTCCAGCATCAGACGAGAGAGAACAAACCAGGTCCAGATACTCAGTTCCTATGAAACAAAGGGTGGGAGGGATTTTAAGAGCTTAAGGGCTATAGCAGGATTGGGGGAAGTGTTACTGAAGGGAAGTGGAGCGGGGTGGAGGGGACTGATATGATGGGGGAGGGGGCAGAATGATAGACCGTCTGTGAATGTGAGTGTCTGTGTTTGTTAATTTTCTTTACCCAGAGAAAAAGCAAACTTTTCCCTCTTTTCACAACAAATCACTGAAAGAGCCTGGGGTGTCACCTCATATCATCCCAGTTCAGACTGTGGTGAATCTGGCTTTTACCATTTGGGTTCCCTGAGGACCCAGATCCAACAGGCTTGTCCCAGGTTATTGGTCTTCTCTCTGACGGACAAACCCAATCCTCCAAACGGGATAGGGATCAACTTGTGGATTTCAAGATACTTTATAGGAATCTTTAATTCCTATAGTAAACATATTGCCACAGTGATACAGTGTCATTGGCTTCTCTGCAGTCCACTGCTGATCGCCAACTCAGGTGCCCAAACTTTCAGGTGACTAAGACTCAAGCCTCAGCACAGGCAGCACTGCCTACCCTAGGTATGCAAGCTTTGTCCCTGCACTTGTCACTGAGGCTGCCTCTGCTTCACATTTTAGAGAAATCCAAAGTGTCTGGAAAAAACATCCAACCACCGCTGCTTTAGGAAAACTCAAGAACTGTGCTTTGCAGTAGAATCAGAGATGTTAGTTTTTGTTTCATAATTTTTCAGAGGATATCATTCCACTTCTGTAACCCAAAAAACCCTGAAACATTTTGTGAAATCTCCCTTTGCTTTTTTTTTTTTTTTTTCTTTTGGATTGTTTGAATAGCACTGCTTAGGATGACGTGTGTGTGTGCATGCTCAGTTACTTCAGTCATGCAACTCTGTGACTCTGTGGATTGTAGCCCACCAGGCTCCTCTGTCTGTGGGATTCTCCAGACCTGAATACTAGAATGGGTTGCCATGCCCTCCTCCAAAAGATGACATAGCCATTTGGAATTGCCACCAAGAAGAAGGAACTATGCATTCGTATGCATGAGAATTCAAGCTTCTGTCTTCAAAGCACATCACAAATGTGCTTCTGAGAAGTTTTTAATAGTACAAATGACTCCCTCTTTGTGTGACTACTGCTTTCTTACTGGCAGTTCTGGAGCTATTTGCTATTCCTGTTACTGAGGAGATTCAATTGCTCAGCCTCCTTGGTATCCTAACAGCACTGAATCTTTTGTTAATTACTACTTCTCTTAATCTTACCTCAGATATGCAGAAATGAGATCCTTTTCAGAATCCTCCAGCAGGACCCCAAATCTAATCAAAGATGCTTTCTCTTCCCTCTTGGACAGCAACAAATAGTTACTTGGGGGCACCCTACATCACTGTTTGGAGTCATTATATTTGATTCTGCCCAACTGAAAGCTGATCTCTTGTGGTCTCTGGCTGATTGAACTTTGATGGGAACAAAGCCTATGACATGTAGGCCTAGTATAATCTGTATCCCTCACTTTCCACCACGAATCATCTTGACTCTTCTCAATGATGTCCTAATAGTATGAAGGGCTTACATTTTTCCCATCCTAGTACAAATCTAATCAAAGATGCTTTCTCTTCCCTCTTGGACAGCAACAAATAGTTACTTGGGGGCACCCTACATCACTGTTTGGAGTCATTATATTTGATTCTGCCCAACTGAAAGCTGATCTCTTGTGGTCTCTGGCTGATTGAACTTTGATGGGAACAAAGCCTATGACATGTAGGCCTAGTATAATCTGTATCCCTCACTTTCCACCACGAATCATCTTGACTCTTCTCAATGATGTCCTAATAGTATGAAGGGCTTACATTTTTCCCATCCTAGTGTGTGCTTCTTGTTTCAAAAGCAGGAGACAAACACTGTTACATCCATAGAATCAGAAGAATGAAAGTTGAACACTGTAGTATCAGCAAGTCTTTGCAGTACTTTCATAACCCAGGGATCTTAAGGCGTTTATGCTGGTCATCATTTTTTTTTTTTTTTTCCGTCAGTCAGGTCTGAGTGTGATAAGAGGGGTGGGTAATGTTATCTGAGGAAAGAGCAAATTTTATCATCTCTGAATCCTTAGCAGAAAGAGAAAGCACAGTATATGAAGGTGATTCAACAAATACCACTAAGAAAAGTCCTGTGGCCTAAATTATAAAAGGTAAATAATAAGCTGGAGGTAGGAATGCAGGACTCCAGAGAAAGGAATGGCAACCCACTCCAGTATTCTTCCCTGGAGAATCCCAAGGACAGAGAAGCCCAGTGGTTACAGTCCATGGGGTTGCAAAGAGTCAGACATGACTGAAGACTAGCACACATGCATACACACACACACACACACACACACATACACACACACACACACGGATGCAGGGGTGGTCTGGACCAGGGGAGTGGACTTTGTTTTATGTATATACAGTTTGGAATGTGGTCCTCTAAGGCCTTTTAAGTGACACATTAGAATTTTTAGTATTTGCATAGTACCATTTTTAACAGTTCTAGCTGAGTAGCTCCAAGAAATAGACTGAAGCCAAACTCTTGCTCCTCAGTGCCTTTTCAGAAATTGTTGAATTTCTGCCTCTATTAACACTGTGAATTTCACTCTCTTAAAATTATATATTGTAGAAAATCTGTTTTCTTTATAAAAAAGACTATGTATTATATCATCCACAGCATATTCTTTGGATTGTCAGATTCCAGCCCTGTTCATTGTGAGGTCTTTGAGCTCTTTTCAACTCTTTGTAACTTTTAAGTACAGGTATCCCCCATTTTTTTAAACTTTGTTTTGCACCACTTTGCTTTTATGAAAGACATACATTCATATCTGTTTTCTGTAACTGAAAGAAACTTGAAGAGGATTTTTGCTTTTTAAAAGGAGGTGAAAAGCAAAAACAACATTGGTTTTGCTGTGAGCCATTATAGAAGCCCTGACCACCAGAGGAGAGAGTGGCACCACCAAGCTCCTTCCTGGGAGCCACACTCAGCACCACAGCATTGAAACCAGCAGGACCCTGTGGAGCCTTCCCAGGAGCAGACTCTCATGACCCTTGCCTCATGTTTTCATAAAAGCTAAAGTCTCCTATACCCTCCCCTGAGTTCCAGAGATCGAATTTAATCAGAGAAATAAGAAAATGAAGAAACAAAGGAAAACATTAAGCAAGACAAAATAATAATTAAGTGAAGGAGCTTCCATTTCTCTTAAAGGGCTATAATATCTTTAGCCATATCCTTGAGTTGTTTTGCAGATACTAAAACTCCTACCAGGTGTAAGATGTCAACTGAGGACCCCAGACCAGTCAGAACCAGAAGGTTGATGATATAACTCCCAAAATACCACCCTGTTACCTTGTCACCAACCTATCAGAGTAGGTACAAGCTGATCAAGCATCCTGTGAACCTTTCCCTCACCTTGCTTTTAAACAAGCAAGGTTTCCCCAAGAACCATCAGGGAGTGTGAGTCTTTTGAGCATGAGCTGCCAGTTCTCCTTGCTTGGCCCCATGTTGGTCTCCTTGCAAAAAGCACTGTACTTTTCTACACCACCGCCTGGTGTCAGCAGATTGGCTTTACTGCTCTCTGGTGAGCTGACCCAAGATTGGATCAGTAATAGCATCAAGCCACAAAAATTTAGACTGTGTCTGTGAGCATCTGTGCTTTACCTTGATTTATTTTGTGCATCCATCAGCTAGATGAGTCTTAAGGTAATTGCTTCTTTACTTAATGTTATTTTGGCTCACAAAAGTTTTCATAAGAATACTCTTTTTTAATAGAGAGAGAATCCTGTTATATATATTATAAACATTTTATATATATATATGCCAAATCTTTGGTGACTCTATAGACTGTAGCCTACCAGGCTCCTCTGTCCATAGGATTTTCCAGGCAAGAATACTGGAGTGGGTTGCCATGCCCTCCTCCAAGAAATCTTCTCAACTCCAGAATCGAACCCATGTCTCCTGTGTCTCCTGCATTACAGGTGGATTCTTTACCCACTGAGACATCAGGGAAGCCCATAAAATATATTATTATGTATAAATAATAAACATATATGTATACATGGAAATATATCACTAACAGTGATTTGACTTCTCATTCCACCCTTCAGTTCAGTTCAGTTCAGTCGCGCAGTCATGTCCGACTCTTTGCGACCCCATGAATCGCAGCACGCCAGGCCTCCCTGTCCATCACCAACTCCCGGAGTTCACTCAGACTCACGTCCATTGAGTCCATGATGCCATCCAGCCATCTCATCCTCGGTCGTCCCCTTCTCCTCCTGCCCCCAATCCCTCCCAGCATCAGGGTCTTTTCCAATGAGTCAACTCTTCGCATGAGGTGGCCAAAGTACTGGAACTTCAGTTTTAGCATCATTCCTT
>SJXQ01010861.1:264262-355922 GCA_006408695.1 Aepyceros melampus | reverse complement strand
CTGCATACAGATTTCTCAAGAGGCAGGTCAGGTGGTCTGGTATTCCCATCTCTTTCAGAATTTTCCACAGTTTACTGTGATCCACACAGTCAAAGGCTTTGGCATAGTCAATAAAGCAGAAATAGATGTTTTTCTGGAACTCTCTTGCTTTTTCCATGATCCAGCAGATGTTGGCAATTTGATCTCTGGTTCCTCTGCCTTTTCTAAAACCTGGAAAAGGCAAAATAGTTTCATTTGTGATTTACTTTATCCCATTTGCAATTCATCTCAATATTTATGTTATCCCTGTATATAAATCTGTGTTGTTTTGACTTTTCCTTTGAATTGGACATCACTTCTGCCTGGTTCCCTCATATCATCTGAGTAAAATAAAAATTTTCACATGCCTTTAATCACTGTGAGAGTTTAATTTTACTTTTTTTCTGAAAATGATATTTTCCATGATTTTAATGATTGCCTATGAGTGCCCTGCTGGAGAAGGTAATGGCACCCCACTCCAGTACTCTTGCCTGGAAAATCCTATGGACGGAGGAGCCTGGTAGGCTGCAGTCCATGGGGTCACTAAGAGTCAGACACGACTGAGTGACTTCCCTTTCACTTTTCACTTTCATGCATTGGAGAAGGAAATGGCAACCTGCTCCAGTGTTCTTGCCTGGAGAGTCCCAGGGACGGGGGAGCCTGGTGGGCTGCCGTCTATGGGGTCGCACAGAGTTGGACACGACTGAAGTGCCTTAGCAGCAGCAGCATGAGTGCCCTGCAGTTAATAAACATTTTGCTTTGGTCCATGATAAAGAATTGAATAACATTAGAAATTTTTTTGAAGTTTCTCTGAAATTTTTAACATATTTACTCTATGTGCTAACTTATTTCACTTCTCTGCAAAGAAAATTCATTATACTGGAGGGAAGTGGAAATTCCACCAACTCAGCAAAGGATGTATGTTCTATGTGTTTTGTTCTGTATGTTTTGTGTGTTCAGCTACTTTGTTGTTTTTGTTGTGGCAAGATTCTTGTTTTGGAATGCATACTTCTTAGTTTCTTCTCAGCATCTATGTCTCTAGTTTATATGTTTAGAATAAGAGAGTGAGATGGTTGAGCTCACCTTGGTGCTATCAGCATCCCTCTTCTCCAGATTCTTTCTCACGTCATTGCAAGGCTTGTTTTCTTTCTCTGGATCTGATTCTTCATCCACTTATGAATATGAAGCCCATAAGAAAAAACTTTTGTTTTCATTCCTTTATACCTTGAAACATACAAAGTGCTAGAAATCACATTGTCTCTCCTTCCTCTGCTTCCTCACTCAGAGATATGCACTGCAAGAAAATTAAATTCACTAAATTAGAACAAACACAAACTGTTTATTCATAGTTTGCTATAGTAAGGAAGTCAACCGCTTTCTTTAGTCTTAGAAGAGCGAGAATAGGAAAGTCGTATGGTGAAAAACAGGGACAGCTTAGGAATGCCCTGATTGGAAGTTGCATGCACTGCAACCTGGGGATAGACTAATAAGAAGTGGTGTCTCATATCTGATTGATTTGTAAAGCACATTTAGCCTTCTCTGGTTGGTCCTCAACTAGAATCTAGGGCAAAGAATAGGGAACCTGGCAGTCATTGATCAAGTCTCAACTGTTCTGGGCTGATTGCTGTGCAGACTGCGGTTTGGCTTCCCAGGTTCACTGCTGCAGAAATTGCAGTGAGAGTTCTATTATCGTGTATAAGCTAGCTGTTGGTCATTTGAATATTCAATCTCTTACTGCCTAATTTCCTTTTACAATGTAAAAGGATAACTGTAAATCTAAAGAAATCCAAAAGAAAAAAGCTTGTCAGCAAGAATTTTGGGTCTTTCTTGTCTGTCAGGAAGAATTTGAGTCATTCCTGGTTTTTGGTGCTAAATGTTAATTATTGTTGAGTCTGTTTGCAGAAGATTTTCACTTTCATCTCAGGTTCAAAGGATTTGTTAACCAAAAAACCACTCGTTATATACAAAAAAATAATACCAATATTTATTAGATAATTATCTAGCTTACTTTCAGTATACTAACATTAAAAGAAAAGAGAAAAAGCAGAGGATACATCACCAGATTGCGTTTTGTCCAACATCCAGACTTAAACAACACTGGGAAGTCCCCTGACACAGCACATCTGGAGTCCCAATTGGGAAAAGGTTCCAAGTAGCACCTCTGTCCTGTGGGTGAGACATCAAAAATTAAAGTTCGAGTTCTCACTTAAAATCCCAAGATGCAAACTGATATTGTGACTCTGTGAGCAAGTTGCACTTCTGGTTTTGTTGCAGGAAGGGGGGCCCATTCCAGGACACAAAACTGGGCTCTTATCTAACACTCTGAAATGGATTGTCCAACAAGACACATGTGCTGACAAAGCAAGAGATTTTATTGGGAAAGGCCACCCGGGGGGAGAGCAGTAGGTAAGGGAACCCAGGAGGGCAGCTCTGCCACATGGCTCGCAGTCTCGGGTTTTATGGTGATGGAATTAGTTTCCAGGTTGTCTTCAGGCAATCGTTCTGACTCAGAGTCCTTCCTGGTGGTGCACACCTTGTTCAGCCAAGATGGATGCCAGTGAGAAGCATTCTGGGAGGTGGTCAGACATGTGTTGTCTTCTTTTGACTTTTCCCGAACTCTTCTGGTTGGTGGTGGCTTATTAGTTCCCTGTTCCTTACCAGGACCTCCTGTCATAAAACAACTCATGCAAATGGTTACTATGGTGCCTGGCCAGGGCAGGCCGTTTCAGTCAGTGTGTTTCCCCTATCAGTTTCAGTTCAGTTCAGTTGAGTTCAGTCACTCAGTCGTGTCCGACTCATTGCAACCCCATGAATCGCAGCACTCCAGGCCTCCCTGTCCATCACCAACTCCCGGAGTTCACTCAGATCATGTCCATCGAGAATAACACTTTCATGTTAATGCTGTTTCTTTTGCCTTGCAAAACTTGGAATGTTGTTAAGCCCTGGTCTTGGTTGGCCAGATCCCTTCCAGGAGATCAACAGTCTCAAGATTCCTTCCCTATCTTATCTATGATGCAAGGCTTCCACTCACAAGAGGCAGTCAAGGCAGTCACAATCAAGCAAGGGTCCAGATAGTTTGGAAGCAAGGTCAGAGACCTGCTCTGCCTTGTCTCTGAAGCCTAAACTATCTTCTTAATAGTCTTAATAAGACTATCTTCTTAATTTCCCTAACCGAGTCTATGGTAAATCGGATAGTGTTGTGCTTTACTTACATCATCTCATGTGTATCCTTGTGTAAACTTTGTCTGGGAAGGTTTTTATCTTTTTATAGGCACAAAGACTGAAGTTCAGATATGTTAACCAATCTGATGAAGACTACACAGTTAGAAAATGGGAGTGCAAATATTTTAACTCAAATCTCAGATCTCAAAAAAAAAAAAAAAAAAAAGCATGAAAGGATGTATACCAAGCTGAATGTGTGAAACTTGGGAAAAGATAAAGATATTAAATTTATATTTTTGAATATTTGATTAAAATAACTACGAATTGTTTTTATAATAAGAATGTTGATCATCAATAAACAATGACAGCAGGTAAGAAACAAAAACCTTATTTCTATGTACACACCATGTACTTCCTTCTGAGAATCTAAATCATATGCTATTTCATAAATGTAAGTCACAAAAAAATTCATCTCAGATAATAAATCCATATTAGTGCTTTGAAGAGTGTTTTATCCCTGAAGAGATTTATACAGTAGGATATTGTTAGCTGGTCAATAAGTCAAAAGGCGAAAAGGAATAGCATGTTATTAAGAAATATTTCCATCAACTGTAGCCATTTAATAAATGTGTGCTAAGTTGCTTCAGTTGTGTCTGATTCTTTGAGACCCTATGGACTATAGCTTGCAAGGTTCCTTTGTCCATGGGATTCTCCAGGCAAGAATACGTAGTGGGTTGCCATACCTTCTTCCAGACATTTAATAAACAGTCTAGAATAGAACTTCATTGCTTTTAAATAACTGGTACTATTCCTTCATCTATCCATTCATTAATCCATCCACTCATCAAGTGTTAAATGAACTCCTAATATGTTTTAGAAATGGTGTTAGTACCTGAGATTAAAAAAATAATAATAATCAAAGTATGGCATTCAAAGATTTAGATTTTTCTAGCTCTTAAAACATAATTTTCAAGAAAAAAGTAAAATCATGAATCATACAGACATCTACAGATTACAGTATTAAAGATTTTATTTAGCTCATTAATGAGGAAACTAATAAAATGTTACAACCAGTTCAATAGTGAATCTAAAATGGAACTGATGAACCTATTTGCAGGGCAGGAATAGAGGCACAGACATAGAGAATGGACTTGTGGACACAGCGGGAGGAGGAGTCGGGTGGGGGAAATTGAGAGAGTAGCATTGACATAGCTACACTACCATGTGTAAATCAGACAGCTAGCAAGAAGCTGCTGCATAGCACAGGGAGCTCAGCTTGGTGCTCTGTGGTGACCCAGATGTGTAGAATAGGAGATTAGGAGGTGGGCTCAAGAGGGAAGGGATAAATGTATAAATATGGCTGATTCATGAGGTTATAGAGCAGAAACTAACACAGCATTGTAAAGAAATTATATTCCATTAAAAAAATAAAGTGAGATACTGGCATTAAAAAAATAAATAAATAGATATTTTGTTATATTGTCCTTTTAAGTATGTTCTGTTTTACCTGGTTGAAATCATATTTAACTTTGTAGTTTCCTTTTGCTTACTTAAAATTTTATCATAAGTGTGTTCTCATGTCATTAAATGTCTCTATAAACATTTTAAAAATAATAATAATAATAGTAAAGTGCATGGCAGACTCCACACACAAAAAAAGTGAATCTAAAGAACAGATAAATTTATGCTTCAGGAATATTGAAATGAGAATGCAAATAGGAAATAGAACTTGTTTTGCCTAAGAGAAATCTGCCAATGCACAGTTCATTTGCAAGTCCACAGGCATGAATTATTTTTGCATTGTAACAAGTATCTAAACTTTATAGAGTTGTAAAATAACTCCTAAAGAAGGAAATGGCAATCCACTCCAGTACTATTGCTTGGAAAATCCCATGGACAGAGGAGCCTGGTAGGCTACAGCCCATGGGGTCGCAAAGAGTCGGACACGACTGAGTGACTTCACTTCACAAAGAATCAATATCAGATAATCAGGAAGAAAATGCTCTATAGGGTGCATAGTTTTCCATCAAAACTCACTATTTTTCTCTACATAGCAAAGAGAAACATACAGTATATACAATAGACTTTGCTATCTGTACCCTCAAAGTTCTTCTCCTCCGCCACCTCTACTAGCCCTGCTAGTAGAACTCTGAGTCTTTGAGGTAAATATAGAGTTCCTTAATCTTGCTCCAATGAGAGAATAAGTCATACAATCGACTTTCATCTTTTTCATTGATTACTCAGGGCTCATCTCAGTTAGCACCCTCCTCCAACAACACAAGAGAAGACTCTACACATGGACATCACCAGATGGTCAATACCTAAATCAGACTGATTATATTCTTTGCAGCCAAAGATGGAGAAGCACTATACAGACAGCAAAAACAAAACTGGGAGATGACTGTGCTCAGATCATGAACTCCTTATTGCCAAATTCAGACTTAAATTGAAGAAAGTAGGGAAAACCACTAGACCATTCAGGTATGATCTAAATCAAATCACTTATGATTATACAGTGGAAGTGAGAAAATAGATTCAAGGGACTAGATCTGATAGACAGAGTGCCTAATGAACTATGGGCGGAGGTTTGTGATATTGTATAGGAGGCAGGGATCAAGACCATCCCCATGGAAAAGAAATGCAAAAAATCAAAATGGCTGTCTGGGGAGGCCTTACAAATAGCTAGGAAAAGAAGAGAAGAAAAAGCAAAGAAGAAAAGGAAAGATATAAGCATCTGAATGTAGAGTTCCAGTGAATAGCAAGAAGAGATAGAAAGCCTTCCTCAGCAATCAATGCAAAGAAATAGAGGAAAACAACAGAATGGGAAGGACTAGAAATCTCTTCAAGAAAATTAGAGATACCAAGGGAACATTTCATGCAAAGATGGGCTCAATAAAGGACAGAAATGGTATGGACCTAACAGAAGCAGAAGATATTAAGAAGAGGTGGCAAGAATACACAGAAGAACTGTACAAAAACGATCTTCATGACCAAGATAATCACGATGGTGTGATCACTCACCTAGAGCCAGACATCCTGGAATGTGAAGTCAAGTGGGCCTTAGGAAGCATCACTACGAACAAAGCTAGTGGAGGTGATGGAATTCCAGTTAAGCTATTTCAAATCCTGAAAGATGATGGTGTGAAAGTACTGCACTCAATATGCCAGCAAAATTGGAAAACTCAGCAGTGGCCACAGGACTGGAAAAGGTCAGTTTTCATTCCAATTCCAAAGAAAGGCAATGCCAAAGAATGCTCAAACTACCACACAATTGCACACATCTCACACACTAGCAAAGTAATGCTCCAAGTTCTCCAAACCAGGCTTAAACAGTACATAAACGATGAATGTCCAGATGTTCAAGCTGGCTTTAGAAAAGGCAGAGGAACCAGAGATCAAATTGCCAACATCCACGGGATCATGGAAAAAGCAAAAGAGTTCCAGAAAAATATATATTTCTGCTTTATTGACTATACCAAAGCCTTTGACTATGTGGATCACAACAAACTCTGGAAAATTCTTCAAGAGATAAGAATATCAGACCACCTGACCTGCCTCCTGAGAAATCTGTAGGCAGGTCGAGAAGCAACAGTTAGAACTGCACTTGGAACAATAGACTGGTTCCAAATCAGGGTAGGAGTATGTCAAGGCTGTATATTGTCACCCTGTTTATTTAACTTATTTGCAGAGTACGTCATTAGAAATGCTGGACTGGATGAAGCACAAGCTGGAATCAAGTTTCCTGGGAGAAATATCAATAACCTCAGATATGCAGATGACACCACCCTTATGCAGAAAGTGAAAAAGAACTAGAGTCTCTTCATGAAAGTGAAAGAGGAGAGTGAAAAAGTTGGCTTAAAACTCAACATTCAGAAAATGAAGATCATGGCATCTGGTCCCATCACTTCATGGGAAGCAGATGGGGAAACAGTGGAAACAGTGACATACTATTTTGGGGGGCTCCAAAATCACTGCAGATGGTGATTACAGCCATGAAATTACAAGAGCCAACCAGTCCATCCTAAAGGAAATTAGTCCTGAATATTCAATTGAAAGGACTGATGTTGAAGCTGAAACTCCAATACTTTGGTCACCTGATGCGAAGAACTGACTTATTTGAAAAGACCCTGATGCTGGAATAGATTGAAGGCAGGAGGAGAAGGGGACAACAGAGGATGAGATGGATGGATGGCATCACCAACTCAATGGACATGAGTTTGAGCACCTCCAGGAGTTCATGATGGACAGGAAGGCCTGGCATGCTGCATTCCATGGGGTCACCAAAAGTCAAACATGACTGAGCAGCTGAACTGAACTGAACTTATTCGAGTTTTTCCCAAGATGTAAGGGAAAGTTTTCTATGTGAGATTTCTAGGACAGCTTTTGCTTTCCTGATGAAAGGTTTCATCACAACTGACATTATCTTTCTCTTTTTATTTTCCCTTTTTGTAGCTGGAATGCAGATGTAATTACTGGAATTCAGCAGCCTTTTTGTTGCTATAGAATGAGTACCATAAAATATATATTAAAACAATACTAGCTGTATTAGTCTGCTCAGTCTACTATAACAGAATAGCATAGACCAGTGGCTTAAACAATAGACATTTATTTCTCACAGTTGTGAAAGCTGAGAATTCAAGATCAAAGTGGTAGCTAATTTGGTTCCTAGTAAGAGTTCATTTCCTGACTTGTAGACAGTCACCTTCCCACTGTAGTCTTAATTGAGAGCAATCTGTCCTCTTATAAAGGCACTAATCTCATTAGAAAGATCTCCCCTTCTCAACTTCATCTAAACCTAATTACCTTCCAAATGCCCATCACCAAAATCAACTCACTTTAGGGATTAGGGCTTCAATATATTAATTTTGTGTATGTGCTAAGCAGCCTCAGTTGTGTGTAACTCCCTGTGACCCTATGGGCTGTAGCCCTCCAGGTTCCTCTGTCCATGGGATTCTCCAGACAGGAATACTAGAGTGAGTCGTCATTTCCTTCTCCAGGGGATCTTCCAGACCCAGGGATCAAACCTGCATCTCGTACATCTCCTGCATTGGCAAGTGTGTTCTTTACCACTAGTGCTACCTGGGAAGCCCATATGAATTTTGGGAGCATACAATTAAACCTGTAGGAATAGCTAATGCTTATGTAGCAACTGGGCTTCCCTGGTGGCTCAACAGTAAAGAATCTGCCTTCAGTGTAGGAGACACAGTTTCAATCGCTGGGTCAGGAAGATCCTCTGCAGGAGGGAATGGCAACCTACTCCAGGATTTTTGATGAGAAAATCCCATGGACAGAGAAGCCTGCCAGGCTACAGTCCATGGGGTCACAAAGAGTGGGACATGACTGAAGGGACTGAGCATAAACACACAAGTAACAATTACTATGGGCCAGATATTGTTCTAGGTGACTTTCATATATTGGCTCTTTTAACATGGCAATAGGCCCAAGGATAGCTATTATTTTCTTTGTTTTATAAGTGAAAAAAAAAATCAAACTGATGAAAGGGTTTGTTCAAGGTCACAAAACTAAGAGATAGTGGAGTCAAAATTTGAAACAAGGCTGTCTGGTGGAAGAATCTGTGTTCCTAACCATTATATTATCTTATCATATTACAATTGGCTATGGCCCTATTTCTTCTGAACCACAGAACCAGTAATTACCAACTTTCAGACTTCTGATTAGGTAAGATAAATAAACCTCTATCAACTTAAGCTGCAAATAATTGAATTCATAACTGGTAAAATTTTTTTCTATTTCTTTGATTTTGTTTAGGCTTAGGTAGGTACAGTTTATCACATTGAAAATCTCCCTTTCCAAAATTTCTAAAAAGATATATCACAAAATCAGTCATAAAAAACTTGGAGTATAAAATGATTATCTTCCTCCATAGGGGATTTCATTTGTTTCTATCAAATGTCTAGGCCACTGACAATCTGATCATCCTAGTTCAGTTCAGTCTCTCAGTTGTGTCCAACTTTTTGCGACCCCATGAATTGCAGCACACCAGGCCTCCCTGTCCATCACCAGCTCCTGGAGTTCACTCAGACTCACATCCTTCGAGTCAGTGATGCCATCCAGCCACCTCATCCTCTGTCGTCCTCTTTTCCTCCTGCCTGCAATCCCTCCCAGCATCAGAGTCTTTTCCAATGAGTCAACTCTTCACATGAAGTGGCCAAAGTACTGGAGTTTCAGCTTTAGCTTCATTCCTTCCAAAGAAATCCCAGGGCTGATCTCCTTCAGAACGGACTGGTTGGATCTCCTTGCATTCCAAGGGACTCTCAAGAGTCTTCTCCAACACCACAGTTCAAAAGCATCAATCCAACTTCAAATGTTGTTGCACCTTTCTATACCTCTGAGTAACTGGAGGCTGACTGCAGTGTAAGGTTGGCTAACTTCCGGTTTACTGAGTCCTGGGGTATAAGCCTTTCGGTCCAAACTCAAGCACAAAACTTTACTATGAGTTTTGACACCCCAGCCCTGAGAGGCTGTCCCATATATTGCTGTCACCTCTTTTCTGGAATAATCTGATATTCCCAGGACTGAAGAGATCTCAATATCACACTCATCTCTCTGCTGCTTCTGCACTTGACTGATTCTTTACAACTCATTTAGCTCTTTAAGACCTTCAAGCAGATTTTCTCAAGTTTTCACCTTATGCATTGTCCTTAGAAGAAAGGTTGTTCAGAGTACCGTTATAGGTAACAAGTCTTCTCTTCCCCTTTTCCTTACATTTCAGCTGCCTCAACATGAACACCTTTCATACTTTCTGATGTCACCGTTTGCTTTAATGTTATGGTAGAATAGTTCAAAGTCACAACTCCTATCGTAAGTAAAGCCCTCCTCAATATTTCTATAAGTTTTGAGAGCTTCTGATTTTCTTGGTTTTTTCTTTGCTACAACCTGAATCCCTGTTGTCACACAATACATCTCTAAACTCCATCCCCAGAATGCCTTGAATGCAATATCATTCGTTAGCCAATGAACGAGTAATAAAATAAAGACCCACTGAAGCATCACAGACACAGATCAACATAGTTTAGCAGTAGACCCAAGTATCTTTAATGTTCTTTTCTTCCCCTCTTCCATGTAAAACTTCTCATTTGCCTTTTCCTTAGTCATCTTTTCCAATGCTACTCTTTACCATCCAGCTCCAATTTCCCTACTTCATCCAGTACCTTGTCTTGGCCTTCCTGTTTGTTTTCCTTGACTGCTCTCTCTTCTTCTAAAGCTACCAGGGCTCCAAATCTACAAAATCCTACTTACTTCTAAAGGAAAACAGTTTAAATATCTCTCTAATAACTATGTTAAGCTATGTTCAGGTTCAGTTAAGTTCAGTTCAGTCGCTCAGTCGTGCCCGACTCTTTGCGACCCCATGAATTGCAGCACGCCAGGCCTCCCTGTCCATCACCAACTCCCGGAGTTCACTCAGACTCACGCCAATTGAGTCCGTGATGCCATCCAGCCATCTCATCCTCGGTTGTCCCCTTCTCCTCCTGCCCCCAATCCCTCCCAGCATCAGGGTCTTTTTTCCAGTGAGTCAACTCTTCGCATGAGGTGGCCAAAGTACTGGAGCTTCAGTTTTAGCATCATTCCTTTCAAAGAAATCTCAGGGCTGATCTCCTTCAGAATGGACTGGTTGGATCTCCTTGCAGTCCAAGGGACCCTCAAGAGTCTTCTCCAACACCACAGTTCAAAAGCATCAATTCTTTGGCGCTCAGCCTTCTTCACAGTCCAACTCTCACATCCATACATGACCACAGGAAAAACCATAGCCTTGACTAGACGGACCTTAGTCGGCAAAGTAATGTCTCTGCTTTTGAATATACTATCTAGGTTGGTCATAACTTTTCTTCCAAGGAGTAAAGTGTCTTTTAATTTCATGCTGCAGTCACCATCTGCAGTGATTTTGGAGACCAAAAAAATAAAGTCAGCCACTGTTTCCACTGTTTTCCCATCTATTTCCCATGAAGTGATGGGACCGGATGCCATGATCTTTTTCTGAATGTTGAGCTTTAAGCCAACTTGTTCACTCTCCACTGTCACTTTCATCAAGAGGCTCTTAAGTTCCTCTTCACTTTCTGCCATTAGGGTGGTGTCATCTGCATATCTGAGATTATTGATATTTCTCCCAGCAATCTTGATTCCAGTTTGTGTTTCTTCCAGTCCAGCATTTCTCATGATGTACTCTGCACAGAAGTTAAATAAGCAGAGTGACAATATACAGCCTTGACATACTCCTTTTCCTATTTGGAACCAGTCTGTTGTTCCATGTCCAGTTCTAACTGTTGCTTCCTGACCTGCATACAGATTTCTCAGGAGGCAGCCTTATGTTAAATGATAATCTTCAGAAAGTAGCAAAATCATTACTTTCATGAAGATATCAAAATGAGCATTTAAAAAATATTTTTAGTTAATTCATATAACATAAAATAAATAGTTCAAGGTAAAGCACAAACATACAGAGTAAAGGAATCAAGCTACAAATGGATGCAAAATAACTTTTCCATGGTGGGGAGAGAGATCAATGGAAACTCTCCTGGCAAGGCCATCAGTCACCTGAAATTTAAAAAGAGGTGCAGGTGGGGATAATCCAGAGAGAAGGTGTGGGGCGGGAGGGGGGAGGTGGGGGTCGGATTGGGAGTTCATGTACACTCGTGGCTGATTCATGTCAATGTATAGCAAAATGAATACAGTATTGTAAAGCAAAACAAACTAAAAAATAAAAATTAATTTAAAAAAAAATAAAAAGAGGTGCAGGAAACAGCTCAAAAACAGTGAACTGACCTGGAACCAGACTGCCCAGAAGGAGGTGCTATGGAGCATGCATAGTTTCTCAATGAAGTGCAAATTTTTTTCTATTTTTAGATTATCCAAAATTCATTAAGGGTCCCACACTGCTGAAGCAATGTCAATAAAGCTTGGAATTCTCCCTTGGAGGGTCAAAGCACTCTCTGCTCTTAAGTTACACTAATGAGTGCTCTTAGACTGTATTAACACTTTCTGCTTTCCTATATGATCAAACTGGGAGGCAGTATCTGATCATCAGACAAAGCAATATAATAGTTTAGACTACTTTGTCCAGTTAAAGCCTAGAGGGATCATTTCCTCTTTTCTGTCTCAGCTGAACTGTATAGAATATGCTTGCTGTCTCTTTTCACTGCCTCCTGAATGAGGTCTCGGCTGACACCCAGCCCTGGCTATGATGTCTTTCACCTTCAGTGATTCATCTGAAGCCATTAAATGTTGGCACAGATGACAGGAATAGCCAAGTGTCAAGACTTTTAATTTCTCGCCTATTAAGGAAATATTTCAGTATTTAAAGCAATAATAATGGGATTGTAGAATGTCAGGACTAGAAAGGGACCTAGAAAGCATCTAATTCAATTTTATATTTTACGAATGAGGACAAAGTGGCCCCAGAAAGGAAGTGACTTGCCAACTAAGGTCACACTAAGAAGCCATTGCACAACAGGACCCAGAACCCAGGAATGCCACTCTGACTTTCATTTTATTTATTTTGGGGGTGGGAGGACAGCTCTATTAGAACCAGCCACAGTTGTTCCCTTGGTATGTTCATATAGTCCTCTCTTTCTCCCACCACAGGATCTTTTCTGTTACTCCTAATGTTCCTGATGCTTAATGCTTATGTATTTGTATGCTAATCCCAGTTAATAATGAACTGGTCATGGATGAAGCTCTTTCTGACAATTATTTTATCTTAAATATAAGATGCTTGAAAAGCTCATCACAACTGAAAAATAAATTTCTCATAGTTGAATGACAATTTGGTGGATAATTTAAAGCATTCTACAGATCTTGACTATTCCAGCCATCCAGAGGTGGAGTTTGATTTGTCTCCCTTGAGTATGGGCTTCAATGCCTCAATTCTTCTAAAGATTATACAACTGAGCAGTATACTATCAGGGTCTTCCAGTTATGAGAGACCACCATGTCTCCTATTTCTTGTTTTAGAAAGAGATTTTAGCCTTCTAGGCCTTCCTGATTTCCAAAGAATAGAATCAAGCAATTGGGGAAGTGAGGGGATGCTGAAACAAAGGAAAAGCAGTAAACAAGAAAAGTAATGATAGCTTAAACACTAGTTCAACTGTAAAACATAGTCCTAGTTCCTCCTCAAAGGATAGACATAACCATTCAGTCCAGGTTCAATGCATGATACTGGATGCTTGGGGCTGGTGCACTGAGGCGACCCAGAGGGATTGTACCGGAAGGGAGGAGGGAGGAGGGTTCAAGATGGGGAACATGTGTATACCTGTGGATTCATGTTGATGTGTGGCAAAACCAATACAATATTGTAAAGTAATTAACCTCCAATTAAAATAAATAAATTTATTTTTTTAAAAAAGGATATACATAACAATGTGATGCATGTCTTTGAACTGTTCCGCAGAAACTGAGACCCACACCCAGGATGAGGATAGTGACTGCGTACTGACCACAAGCACGCAGACTCCAGGCTGATTAGAAGCAGAAAGTTGATGATTAAGATTCTTCAAACATCACTCTGTTACCTCATCATTCAATCAGAAGTCCACTTGCTACAACTCTCATTCCAAATGTTGCCTTTAAAAAACCCTTCCCTAAAAGATATTCTAGATTTCAGGTCTTCGGGGGCATTAACTACCCATTCTCCATGCTTGCCACCCTGCAATAAATGCTACACTTTCCTTTGCTACGGCGTGGTATGAGTAGATTGGCTTTGCTGTGCAGTAGGTGAGTGAACCCAAGTTTGGTTCAGCAAAAGGTTGAATGCACTGGAAGTGACATGGCTGGCTGCCCAGGCTGGATACTAGAAAGCCATGCAACTTCTGCCTAAATCTCTCTCAGGACACAAACATACGCAGGGCAGCCCTTCCATGGAAGATGTCAACTACTCTAAGATACCATTCTGGAAAGACCACATGGAGAGACCACACAGAGAGTGATTCCTGAAAGGTCAGCTCTTCAGCCTCCATATATCTGAATCTTTTCACACAAGAGGAAAGGTCTCAAAATGACTCAGATTCTAAGCAAGACCTGTCTAACTAAGCCTGGTCAATACCCAGAACCATGAAAGATCTAATAAACAGGCAACTGTTATAATTTCAGCTTGGAATGACTAGTTAGTAGTATTAGATAGCTTGAGCAGGCTCTTTGAGAGACGATGAAATAGTTGAGTCCTGAAAACTTGTCTAGCTACTAGTGAGATGATTAAAGTACAGAAGAATCTCTAGTCAACAAGCACACTGTGACCATTCTTTCATCTGCCTGCATGTATAAGACCTCATTATAGTAATTCACTTTCAACAGTTAAGACTGAACTGATGATGAAATTTAGTTGCTCACTAAACAGGGGTCCCTCTTTCCTACAGTGATCTTCATTGTCAGTGGAGATGTCTCCATTGCTTGGTGGAGTTTTAAACTGGAGCAGTACAATAAAAGAGAGCACACTTGCCTATGAAATCTTTCTATGGTGCACCTCAGAAAGCTGAAGATAGTCTGATTTTGGACATAAAAACACATCAATAATTTTGCAGATGAAAACTGATTCATGTAGATGAAACAATTTCTGAGGTCTCCAAATATTCCTACTGTGCAAGGTTTTGGATGCCCAGATCTTTCTTGTTTTCCTCCCAGTAGACATGAAACATTCAGAATACTCCCTTTTAAGCATCTCTCAAAGTTAAAAATCAGCAGGAAGCTTCAAATCTCCTCCTAAAAACTGTCTCTAAATTGTAAAAACAACAATCAGAATGGAAAATCTCTACATCTCTTTGCTTCTTTGCTCATACATTTACCAAATATTTATTTACTTTATGGACATTTCTAGAATTGAGTATTTGAGTACTAGACTTCCCTCCCAAAAGAGGCACAGATCTGTGCTAAGACCTGAAAAGCACCTTGTGGTAAATAAAATTGGGAAATTAAGTGATGGTTTCTTAATGTTTTAATAAGGAAATAAAAAACTGACAAGATCTTTAAATACAATAACAGGCTAGGCTCTGACTAGGAGTTATAGCATTAGTATATTTCATTGCAATTACTTCTCAATATCCAGTGAAGATACACAGAGCCAGTCCTCAGCAAAATCATGAGATCTATCTTTGTCAGTCCCAGCAAACTCCTTATGTACCTTTTTAATCTTTTAGCTATCTTTTCTCAGACTTCAGCACTCCAAAGCTTTCCCACTCTTCTTTTCTAACTTCTCTGCCATTTTGTCTGCCAGATATCCATTTCTTCCTCTTTGTGTGGCAAATTTGTTATATAAATGGCAATATTATGTCACCAGCTTCTGGGGGACTCTAATTTAACTAAACTAGCTGCATCAATTGAATGTTCCAGACACAGTGATAAATTCAGTGTGTATTGGAAGAAGCACTTTCCCCCAAAACTGTGAGCAAGGAAAATATGGTACCAGTTACTTTCAGTATTCATTTTATTCACCATTTATCCTGACTAGTGGATGAGGCCAGCACGCTGAAGAGAGCAGAGTCAAGAAAACATAGAAACAAACATAGAACTCTAGTAAAAGTACTCCTGAAGGTGACCCTAATCCCTGGGATACTGAGTTATGCTATGGCATATAGTATAAATTAGTCTTAATTGTGTTTTCTTTGCCTGATGCTGCTGCTGCTAAGTCACTTCAGTCGTGTTTGACTCTATGAGACCCCATAGATGGCAGCCCACCAGGCTCCTCAATCCCTGGGATTCTCCAAGCCAGAATACTGGAGTGGGTTGCCATTTCCTTCTCCCTTTCTTTGCTT
Source organism: Aepyceros melampus (assembly GCA_006408695.1). Classification (NCBI taxonomy): domain Eukaryota; kingdom Metazoa; phylum Chordata; class Mammalia; order Artiodactyla; family Bovidae; genus Aepyceros; species Aepyceros melampus. The sequence continues at coordinate 339,984 of SJXQ01010861.1, read as the reverse complement.
AGCAACTGAAAATATCCCTAGAGCCAGTGATGATATTACATCTATTCATTTTCAAGGTCCAGTGGACATTCCATGCTGGTAATATGTCAGAGTACATTGTTTGAACCAACCCTCTAATTAAAAACAATCAAAAATGCCTAATAATCTATTTTTTTAATCTTCCTAAAATTATCAAGCAGATTATAAAATGGTCAGAAATTGTTATGACAAAACCTAAGTGAAATTTGAAATCGAGCATTTAAGCCATTTTTGTCCTGAGGACATTTGCAAGACAGGAAAAACTGAGAATGCCTTCCTTATACTTCTTTGGGACTTTAGGCATGACTATAGAATTCATAAATGCTATATGAAGATCAAGAACCCTCTTCAGGGGTATAGAATTCATAACAGCTGAATAAGGACTTCAAGGTCAAGAACCTTCTTCAGGTAGAGGTTTAACAGGAGACCCCATTTCTTTAAAGATGGAACTACATAAACCTACCCTTTAGAGTAAGGGAGAACCAGAAGTAAATCTCCATTCACTCTCTGCCTTGGGGAAATTGCAAAAAAAAAAAAAAAAAGTTCTTTGGTATTGAACAGAATGGGAATATGACATTTGCTAAGAAGTCGGAACCAGATCTGGCTATCATTTGAGTCTGCAGCCCAAATTTTCATCATCTGGGTTATCCCCTCCCAAGGAAACAATGGCAACTTTCCCCAGAGTGCTAGGATAAAATGAGACAGTAAGGACTACAGCTAAGCATGAACATTTGTAAGTGGTTTCTAGTCTGGGCATGAAGAACAAGATGTAGCAGCCAAAGTTTCTTACACAGAACTGGCTCCACGTTGGCAGACCTGGTATGGTAAATCAGTCTGTGATGGAACACTTCTTTTCCCTTGTCAGTTTTATACTCTATTACCCCTTTCTAATGATTCAGTAAGAGTGGGGAATGGCTAACCAAAAACAGTCAGTCTATCCTCACATATTCTAAGATAAGACTAGTCTTCATTCTCCATCCTTACTCCTACAGATCTGCAGATGTCATGAATGACTCCCTTTCCCACACGTTTCTGTAAAGGCTTCTCTGATAGCTCAGTTGGTAAAGAATCAGCCTGCAATGCAAGAGACCCTAGTTCAATTCCTGTGTCAGGAAGATCACCTGGAGAAGGGATAGGCTGCTCACCCCAGTATTCTTGGATTTCCCTTATGATTCAGCTGGTAAAGAATCTGCCTGCAATGCAGGAGAGCTGAGTTCAATCCCTGGGTTAGGAAGACCCCTGGAGAAGAGAAAGACTACCCACTCCAATATTCTGGCCTGGATAATTCCATGGGCTGTATAGTTCACGGCGTTGCAAAGAGTCAGACATGACTGAGTGACTTTCACTTCACTTCTGTAAATTTTCAGGTCCCTTTCCTCTTATTTAAAATGTTCATCACTGTTGAACTCTGCTCCTATTCCAATAGCCTGGATAAAACTGTCTCTTTATTTATCTAATGAATCTTGTCTTTCACAAGGGGTAAGTAGACTGGCTGAGCAATTGATGTGAATAAATGATATTTGGACTTTTTAAACATACTGAAATGTTCTTGAATGATGGGCTCATAGCTCGGAATAAAGTACATCTTGCCTGGATGGTAAAGGAGATGTTTGCTAGAGATAGGTTGATTTAATCAATAAGACAATCTTTCAAATGAACCTGTATTCTTATTGGTACAGACGGTATCAAGTTTGAAATGAAAGACAGTGAAAAGAATATAAAAGATAAGTTGGAAAGTGCATGCACTGGAATCAGGCCATTTGAATTCTAGGCTTTGTGGCTAACTAGCTGTGTGGTTTGGTGCGCACTTGGTCTAATTGCTGGTCCCGGTGGATACTGCTTTTACTCATCCAGTTGAATCTTGGCTGTCTGTCAAGTCACATATCTTCTTTTAAGCTTCTTCTGTGTTAGTGGGTGTATCTGGTTCCATGCCAGGGCCCTCTCCATTTCTCCTTCTCAGTATAGCTATGAGTAAGCTGTCGTGATTTGCCACTGAAACCTGGGCTTTGACAATAAATTATTTTTAAAGACAATTTGGGACTGCAAAGTGGAAATACAGCTTTATCAAGAATGAGTAACCTTATATTAATCTTATTCTCTTTGACAGACACTTGATGGATAGACACAGATATGTCAAAACAAGGGCTCCATCATCAACAAGGCATGTGGCAATGATATTATGGATAAGATGGAGATGTAACGGATGGATGTGAACTAATATTCTGAGACTGGGTCATTGTAGTGATGTGGATAGACCTGAGTCTGTCATGCAGAGTGATGTCGGAAAGAGAAAAACAAATATATTAACACATATATGTGGAATCGAGAAAAATGGTACAGATAAACTTATTTGCAGAGCAGGAATAGAGACACAGACACGGAGAATGGACATGTGGATACAGTGGAGGAAGCAGTGGGTGGGACGAATTGCGAGGATAACATAGACGTATACACAACCATGCATAAACTAGATAACCTAGCAAGAAACCACTACATAGCACAGGGAGCTCAGCTTGATGCTCTGTGATGGCCTAGAGGTATGGGGTGTGTGAGTGGGAAGAAGGTTCAAGAAGGAGGGGATATATGTATACATATAGCTGATTCACTTTGTTGTATACCAGAAAGTAACACATCATTGTAAAGCAACTATATTCTGATAAAATTTTTTTTTAATATTCTGAAAAGACAATGTAGAAAAAATGTGTTTCCTGTGCAGTATCTACATGTGGCATATTCATATAATCTACAAATGATACAATTCTTCTCAGTAATCAAACTCCAGTGTTTTATTGTCTTTAGGCTATTTTATGACTCCTTGTAAGTTGCTAGACATGCAAATTCTGTCTGCTAGAATACAGTATTGGTTGACTTCCCTATCCCTGATAGAGAAAAAAAGTTTTTGCCTCCATTTACAATTCAATTCCTTTACTCCGTATATACTCACCCTTTTATCTTTTTTTTGAACTGATTATATTAATAACATCTGCCTGGTTCTCTCATTAAATGAGTAAAATAATAATCTTTCAGTACTATACATAAATCTTTTAAATATATTTAAAATGATACTATATCAAACAATATTGGGACCAAGAATGCTTTCCTATGTCTAGAGTCAACTAATGAGGCCAGAAAATATCTGCTTCTGAAAGATAACTAAAATTGCTTATTTATCGAGGCTTTACAAGGCTCCCTTGAAGACCCTCTACTGATTAGCTCGTCAATCCAAATTGTACAACTATATCTATTCTCTGCCTTAATAGACTTGACCACAGATTATCTACCCAGACCTTAAAAATCCTGTAAATATACTTCCTTAAATCCCCTCTTTTCAGAAACCACTGGTTTTGTTAAAGATATGCTCTCTCTTGCTGCAATAATTTTAAATTTTCTCTTTGCCTAATCAGTAGATTTTCTTTGTAGAATGTGTGTGTGTGGTAGGTTGAAGGAAATTAATAACAGGAACTGTGACCATCAGCTGCTTCTACCAGATGACGTGTTCTAGTGCCCAAGTTGGGATTATAGAGTTAAGTTGACTTTTTTTAATAGAAACTAATGTTGGGTCTGCAGGCCACACCAAGGATCCAGATCAGAATTTGTCAATGTGGAGTGAAGTGTTGCACATACTTTAGATGCCCAAAAGTATTTGAAAGTATTTGCAAATGATGAAAGATCATTTTTTTCCCCCTAAAAAGGCCAGTAATTTGAGAAGTTTAAATAAAAGAAAAGGTCTGATATGCTTACAGACTTGTATGAATAAAAAATAAGTACATATTAGGTATGTAACTGTATTCATTATATTTAAATGTGCAGAGGAAATAGAGTTCATTTATGTCTTGTGACTAAAATGATCTGATCTTTCTTCTGAATCCCCTATCACACAGCGTAGGTAAGAGATGGGGAGAAATATTTAGCTTAATGTGTTAATTTTATTTCAAGCTCATAACCTGAATCCTGTCTTAAAAAAAAAAAAAAAAAACTATCCATTTTGGATTGGTGTTGTATGTGATGTGAGGGGGGGAATTTTATTTTCATGGTAATAGGAAAGGCATCTTTATATCCCCTCTTGTCTCTCTTGCAAATTAGCTGTCCTTGGCAATGCTAGGAAGCCTGCATTGTATGTATCCCTCCAGTTCCCATCACCCAGAGCAAGTGACAACCCCTAAAACTCTTCTAAAACTTTTCTAGGGTTTCTCCCAGAAACCCTCCCTCACCCTCCAGCTTTTTCTGGGAGCAGCCACTTGCCCCCAAATTCTCTTCCCTCCAATACTGCTGCTGCTACTGCTAAGTCGCTTCAGTCGTGTCAACTCTGTGCGACCCCATAGACAGCAGCCCACCAGACTCCCCCGTCCCTGGGATTCTCCAGGCAAGAACACTGGAGTGGGTTGCCATTTACTTCTCCAATGCATGAAAGTGAAAAGTTAAAGTGAAGTCACTCAGTTGTGTCCTACCCTCCGACCCCATGGACCGCAGCCTCCCAGGCTCCTCCATCCATGGGATTTTCCAGGCAAGAGTACTGGAGTGAGGTGCCATTGCCTTCTCCACCCTCCAATACTAATCCCAGTATTTCTATGTCCTTTCTTTCCCCTCTGAAGGTTCTGGCTTCAGAGGAAGGGAAATGAACATTTACCTCCTAGTTCCTATATGTTCTCCTCATAATCAGAAGAGCTCTGAAGGCTTTGCTTCTGTTTCCTATCAACCCAGGACTTCCCTAATGTAAAATCTAAGAACAAAGTCAAAATGGAGGGCATGCAAAGATTTTTCAAGGGAACATGTACACAAAGCATTAGAGAATAAATTTCTAGGTCCTTCATTTCTTTTAGGTACTCTTTTCAAATTCGATCTGCCTGAGGATGCATTCATGATTGCTTTTCACTTCATCTTTTGCAGTTTCCTGTTGTATTTTAGTTAAGAAAACCATTCATTTCATCACCAGTAACCTTATCATTACCTGCTAGTGTGAAACTCCCCAGCATGCTGAACTGAGAGTAGATTACAATTAACTGAGCTATATAAGACAGACTCTTATTTGGGAAGATGTTTTTAGGGTAGTCTAAAGACAAGATGAGAAAAAAAAAAAAAAAGGAAGACTTTAGAGGAAATCAGAGCCTCTGACACCTACAGCTACAAAAACGTTAAACATAGCCTAACTCTGATTCAGATAATATAAAATCTTCCACATGCTCAAAATATCTGATGAAGGAAAAGAAAGAGGATTATGTATTGATTAAATGAACATCTGCATAAAAAACAGCTGAAAATTTCTTCCATGATTCAGGCACTTTACATAAATTATTGCAATCCCCCATGTATCCTGGACTTTAGAATCAGAAAACGGAAGCCAAAGAACATCAAGCATTAGGACAGAAGTTGGTAGGGCTCTGAGCCCAACCAAGCCAGCAAGCTGCCTCCAGTGTCTAAGGTTCCCTTCACCCAGTATGAGAGTTAAAAGTGGAGGAACAGGAGCCAATAAATCAAGGAAACTCTGAGCTTCCCATTAGAAGCCAGATACTGAAGTCTCCATGAATTTCAACCAATATCTGCAAGACCAGTGAGAAATGAATGTTTGTAGCTAAGGAGTAGCAACAGGGACATAGAGACTCTCATTCAGAACATTTCTGACCACGCAAAATGTTTTACCAATTGGCTTCCTTCAATGAATGAATTAATGTAACACTAGGTTCTAAAAAGATGCAGCACTACAGTGAGACTACAGAGACCATTCAGCTGCCCTCATAGACCTAAGCAGCATGGTACAAATCATGGATCTTGACAGCTGCCTTGGGGACAAGAAGTGTGTAAATGGTTTATGCATAGGAGTGTTTATATGCATATACAAAACTTCTATAAGTAAAACTTCAAATGTTTTTGAACTATCAGAATCTTGTAAAACTCCTTTTAGCATCCATTCAAGTTCAAAAAATTTATTATTATTTTTGTAGAAGGTGAAGGTGAAGTCGCTCAGTCGTGTCCGACTCTTTGCGACCCCATGGACTGTAGCCTATCAGGCTCCTCCGTCCATGGGATTTTCCAGGCAAAAGTGCTGGAGTGGATTGCCATTTCCTTCTTCAGGGGATCTTCCCGACCCAGGAATCGAACCCAGGTCTCCCGCATTGCAGGCAGACGCTTTACCATCTGAGCCACCAGGGAAGCCCAGTTTTGTAGAGTGACCTGCTATTTTTATTGAAATACAGTTGATTTTCAATATTATATTACTTTCAGGTGTACAACATACTGATTCAATATTTTTAAAGATTATACTCCATGTAAAGCTATTGAAAAATATTGGCTATATGTCTTGTGCTGTACATTATATTCTTGTAGCTTATTTCTTTTATATACAGTGGTTCTACCTCTTAACAATCTCCTACCACCATCCTACACTTTGCCCCTTCCTTCTCCCTACTGGTAACCTCTAGTTTGTTCTTTATATTTGTGAGTCTTTCTGTTTTATTATACTCATGCATTTGTTTTATCTTTTTTAAATTCCACATACAAATGATACCATTAAGTATTTTTCTTTCTCTGTCTAACTTATTTTACTAAGCATAATTCCTTCCAGACCCATCTATGTTGATGCAAATAGGAAAACTGCATTCTTTTTCATAACTGAGTACTATTTCATTACATATATACCATTTCTCTCTGTTCATTCATCTGTTGATGAAACTTAGGTTGCTTCCATATCTTGGTTTTTATAAATAATGCTGCTATGAACATTGGGGTCCACATAGCTTTTCTAATTTGTGTATTAGTTTTCTTTGAATATATACTCAGGAGGGAATCAGAGGATAGTACGGTAGTTCCAGTTTTAATTTTTTGAGTAACCTCCATACTGTTTCCTTAGTAGTTTCTCCAATTAATATTTCCACAGTGTACTGCTGCTGCTGCTGCTAAGTCACTTCAGTCGTGTCCGACTTTGTGCGACCCCATAGACGGCAGCCCACCAGGCTCCCCCATCCCTGGGATTCTCCAGGCAAGAACACTGGAGTGGATTGCCACCTCCCTCTCCAATGCATGGAAATGAAAAGTGAAAGCGAAGTTGCTCAGTCGTGTCTGACTCCTTAGCGACCCCATGGACTGCAGCCCACCAGGCTCCTCTGTCCATGGGGTTTTCCAGGCAAGAGTGCTGGAGTAGGGTGCCATTGCCTTCTCTGCCATTCAAATTCTTATCCACACTTGCTGTTTGGGAACTGCCATTCTGACAGATGTGAGGTGATATCTCATTATGGTTTTCATTTGTTTTTCTCTAATGATTAATGATGTTGAATATCTTCATGTTCGTGTTGGCCATCTGTATGTCTTCTTTGGAAAAATTTCTATTCAGCTCTTCTTACATTCTTCTTTTTCTGATGTGGAATTATATGAGCTTTTATGTATTTTGGATATTAACTCCTTATCAGTCATAACTTGCAAATATTTTCTCCCATTCTGTAGGTTTTCCTTTTGTTCTGTGGATGGTTTCCTTGCTTTGCAAAACTTTTTCAGTTTGATTAGGTCTCATTTGTTTATTTTTGCTGTTGTTTCCTTTGTCTGATGAGACAGATCAAAAAAGATACTGTCATGTCCAACTCTTTGCAACCCCATGGACTATATTACAGTCCATGGAATTCTCCAGGCTGGAATACTGGAGTGGGCAGCTGTTCCCTTCTCCAGGGGATCTTCCCAACCCAGGGATCAAACCCAGGTCTCCTGCATTGCAGGCTAACTCTTTACCAGCTGAGCCACAAGGGAAGACCCAATTTCCTTTACCTGAGGAGACAGATCAAAAAAGATATTATTACAATTTACGTAAAGGAGTATCCTACTACCTCTTCTTCTAGTTTATGGTTTCAGATCTTAAATTTAGGTCTTTACTCCATTTCGAGCTTTTGTATACGATGTGAGAAAATGTTTTAATTTCATTCTTTTTCATGTATCCAGTTTTCTTAGCAAAACTTATTGAAAAGACTGTCTTTTCTTGCCTTCTTTGTCACAGATTAGTTGACCATAAGGTGTGTGGATTTATTTCTGAGCCTCTATTCTGTTCCATTGATCTCTGTATCTGTTTTTATGTCAGTATCACTTTTTTTTTTCATTACTCTAGTTTTGTAGTATAGTCTGAAGTCAGGGAGCATATCTTCAGCTTTGTTTTTTGTTCTCAAGACTGCTTTGGCAATTTGTAGTCTTTCATGGTTTCACATAAATTTTAGGGAGCTTCCCAGGTGGCAGGAGAGGTAAAGAATTCACCTGCCAATGCAGGAGATGTAAAAGATACAGATTCAATCCCTGGGATGGGAAGATCACCTGGAGGAGGACATGGCAACTCACTCCAGTATTGCCTGGAGAATGCCATGGACAGAGGAGACTGGTGGGCTATAGCCCACAGGGTCGCAAAGAGTAGGGCATGAGAGATGCATGCATAACTTTAGGAGTATGTTTTCTAGGTCTATGAAAAATGTCATGAGTATTTTGATAAAAATTGAATTAAATCAGTAGATTGCTTTGGACAGTACGGGCCTCTTGACTATTAATTTGTCCAATCTAAAACACAGGCTATCTTTGCATTTCTTTGTGTTATCTTCAGTTTCCTTCATTGGGATTTTATAGTTTACAGAGTATAGGTCTTTCACCTCTTTGGCTAAGTTTATACTTATGTATTTCACACCTTATACTTAGGTATTTTATTATTTTGATGCGATTTTAAATGGGATTGGTTTCTTGCTTTCTGTTTCTGATAGTTCATTATTAGTGTGCAGCTGTGCTTCGTTGCTCAGTCATGCCCAGCTCTTTGCAATCCCATGAGCTGTAGCCTGCCAGTCTCCTCTGTCTATGGGATTTCAAAGGCAAGAATACTGGAGTGAGTAGCCATTCCCTTCTCCAGGGGATTTTCCAAACCCAGGAATCAAACCTGGGTCTCCTGCATTGCAGGTAGATTCTGTATCCTCTGAGCCACCATGGAAGTCTCTCATTATTAGTGTATAGAAAAACAATATATTTCTATATATGAATTTTTATCTTGCAACTTTATTGAATTTATTTCAGTTCAGTCCAATTCAGCCACTCAGTCATGTCTGACTTTTGGCGACCCCGTGGACTGCAGCATGCCTGGCTTCCCTGTCCATCACCAGCTCCCAGAGTTTACTCAAACTCATGTCCATGGAGTCGGTGATTGAAGTTTTTATTAGTTCTAATAAATTTTTGGTGGAGACTTCAGGATTTTCCTTCTAGAATACCACGTCATCTGCAAAATGTTACATGTTTACTTCTTTTCTTCCAGTTTAGATGTCTTTTACTTCTTTTCTTGTTACTGGGCTAGGACTTTCAATATTGTGTTAAGTAGAAGGGACGATAGTGGGTTTCCTTTACTTGTTCCTGATTTTAGAGGGAAAACTTTCAGCTTTTTACCATTAAGTATGGTGTTAGTTGTGAGTTAGTCTATATGGCCTTTATTATGCTCAAACATGTTCCCTTTATGCCAAGTTTGATGGGAAAAAAATGTTCTACACTTCTTTTTTGGTTTCTTCTTCTAGTGACATTTTTTTCCTGATTGTGGAAAGCAATTGGAAATAAGGACCATTAAAAGAAAAAAAAATCCATAATTTCACTACTCACAGTTAACTGCTGATAATGTTATGATCTTTTTATTTCTTTCTATGTAAGTATGTATATGTTTACATAGTAGAAACTTGCCAAATTGAACTCATATGTGTGTGTGTGTGTGTGTGTGTGTGTGTAAACACACACTTTTGCTTTCTCTTCTACTGTCCTTAAAATTCTACTGTAAGTATTCTTTACATACGAAGAAAATACTATTTTATTGGCTATGTAATATTCCAGCATATATTTATATCACAACTCAGATAACCAAAATTTTATGCTGGATACTTAAAAGTTTTTCACTTGTTAAGTGAAATGGTAAGTGAAATTATAATGTTCCATTATAAATAATGTAAATAATCATCACTCTCTAAAGCTTCCCCATTTTTTAATTGAAGAAAAATAGTAATTTATAAACAAGTAGAAAATTTTGTAATAATAGAAATATTGTATTCTGCAGTGTCCAGTAGAGCATCCAATAGCCACATTTGGCTATTAAGTCCTTGGTATGTGGTTAATGCAGTTGATTAACTGATTAACTGGATTTTTCATTTTACTTAACTTTAATAAATTTAAATAACCATGTGTGATATTGCTTAAAGCAGAACTTGAAGAAGACATCACATCCCTTTAAGTATTTGCTTACATGCAGGAATATCCCCATCTTGTGGCCTTTAAGAATATTGCCTGTAAAATTGTTTGAAACCAAGGTGTATTTGCAATGGCAGCCCACTCCAGTACTCTTGCCTGGAAAATCCCATAGATGGAGGAGCCTGGTAGGCTGCAGTCCATGGGGTCGCTAAGAGTCGGACACGACTGAGTGACTTCACTTTCACTTTTCATTTTCATGCATTGGAGAGGAAATGGCAACCCACTCCAGTGTTCTTGCCTGGAGAATCCCAGGGACGGGGGAGCCTGGTGGGCTGCCATCTATGGGGTCGCACAGAGTCAGATAGGACTGAAGTGACTTAGCAGCAAGGTGTATTTGCAACTATAAACACAATGTGTAGTTGTCACTTCGTGATGTCCGTGAATCACAAAAGTCTACCTAGTAGCTTATATAAAGTGTCTGCAAATTAAAAGACTGGCATTGCTAAAACACAGTCAGTGCTCAGGGCAAATTGAATTACATGAGGACAGTGAATGACTGGACAAACTCTAAAAATAAGCATGTTTGGAACAGTTTTGGTTGATACTTTAAAAAACAGCTGAAATCTCTAGGAATTATTGACGCCAAAATTATGTCCTTCCTTTGTTCTGTTATCCAAGAGTCCTCTAAATCCTTCCCTCAGGTCTACCACACATTTCTCAAAACTGGCTCCATCTGTGTGTGTGTGTATACCCATATCTTTTGAACATATAAACTATTTGTGATTTAATGGGGAACAAAATTAAATACCCCCCTTACCCAACTAAGTTTGTAACTAATTAAGAGATAGACAAGGGTGGAAAACATGTGGAGATCATGTATTTTATGACTGGCAGAACTGTTTTTTAAAAACATGGCTTTGTGGCAGAGCCATGATGGAAATTCTAACATCAAACTCCTGAATTAGTTTTGTCTACCAACTCACAGGGCTTCCCTTGTGGCTCAGCTGGTAAAGAATCTGCCTGCAATGTGGGAGACCTGGGTTCTATCTCTGGAATGGGAAGATTCCCTGAAGAAGGGAAAGGCTACCCACTCCAGTATTCTTGCTAGAGAATTCCATGGACTGTATAGTGCATGGGGTCGGAAAGAGTCAGACACGACTGAGCGACTTTTACATACATACATACCAACTCACAAGCATCTTTGTAAACCCACAGACCTCCTCCTAATGGCAGGTCAAAAATTCAGGACATAAAGGAAGGCTAGAGATATATATATTATAAGCAACTGGCTCAGAGAGAAGAGGTGGATGGAGGCAGGAGGCTGGAGAGAAAGGGGCAGAAGAGACTTTGCTATAAGTGGCAGATAAGCCATATTTTCTAAGTTATAATTTCTTCTTCTTTGGTAGAAATAATTAAAGGTTGTACAGGTTGTTGAAAACTCCCACTTCAAAGAAACTGGAAAGCTATGAAAAAGTATTCACACTAATGGAAATGAATAAATGATATTCCAGCATGATGTTAGTGAAAATTTTAGCTGTCGACAAAATAATTTCAGCTTCACCTGAGAGTAGTTGGGGAGAACAGTACTTATTCATCTTTGCACAGCTCTGCACATGACTGTCCATCTTTTTCAACCTGAAGCAGTAAAACAAAAATGACTACTGATCTCAGACTCATTCCTCTTAAAATGCTGCTTCAGTTTGTCTAGAAGACTTTGAAAAGGCACTGGTGTCTTCTAGTTCAAAAACAAAAGAACTAGCTCAAAAACCATTATGCTATAAAGTTGTTTAAAAGGCATTCAGTTACAAAATAAAGGGTAAAAATCAATAGGCATAATGACATTATAGCAATAATAATAAGCTACAACATACAATAAAATATTTTGTTCCCAGCAGCGACACAAATACACAATTCTAATTGTAGGAATTCACCCTAAGGATATACTTGCAGTTGGATATAACAGTTTGTTATAGGTATATTCATCACAAAATTGTTTATAATCACCCTTATGAAATCATGGTGGGATGGTAGATGTTTCTAAGTGTGCTAACCTGGCAAAACTTTAAAGCTCTGTGACATCTCTATATTCTCCCCAACACCAAAGACTCACTAGTCTGTGAAATAATAAATCTGAAAACAATTCTAATTAGATTTACTAATATGTCACTCTGGGAATTGGTATTGGAGGTAACAGTTTGTATCTATGTATCTATATCTAAATGTCAGGAAATTCAGTTTGATTTGAGTCACTGCTGGTTGGCACCCCATTTGTCATATCTAAATATCCCTGTATTTGTGATCACTAAGGATACAGCTCTTAGAAGTGTAGGAGGTATAGGCTGTTGTCCAAAAATGGATTAAATCAGGCCTCTGTGTGTCAAAAGACTGATTGGGAAAGTTGCTCAGGTCCTGGCACGGATCCCTGAGAAGAGAAGGAGATGGTGCCCTTTTCTAGGAGACAGTTCTGAGAACCACTACGCATCCCCTGAAAATGCCCAGTTCAGAGACCCGTTATATGGGAATGAAAGCACGGTGCTTCTTTGATTAAACCTAACACCAGAATCAGGACTGCAAACAGAAGTGCTGTCGGAAAAGCATAAAGGGTTTGTGTCAGGCTGCCTATAAAACAGAGAGACAATAATATTTGTCATGAAATGTATGCATCAATTAAACCACTTCTGCTGCTGCTACTGCTGCTGCTAAGTCATTTCAGTCGTGTCCGACTCTGTGCGACCCCATAGACGGTAGCCCACTAGGTTCCCCCGTCCCTGGGATTCTCCAGGCAAGAACACTGGAGTGAGTTGCCATTTCCTTCTCCAATGCATGAAAGTGAAAAGTCAAAGTGAAGTCACTCAGTCGTGTCTGACTCTTAGCCGCTCCATGGACTGCAGCCTACCAGGCTCCTCCACCCATGAGATTTTCCAGGCAAGAACACTGGAGTGGGGTGCCATTGCCTTCTCCCTAAACAACTTGTAGGGCCAGATTTAGTCCATGGGCAGCCAGTTTGTGACTCTTAACTGACCTGATTAGTTAATCCTCTTTTAAATAATCACAGCTGAAGTGGCCCTAGTGGTAAAGAACACTCTTGCCAATGCAGGAGACATAAGAGACACAGGGTGTTTTTTTGTTTGTTTGTTTTTTATTTATTTATTTTTTTAGAGACACAGTTTTAATCCCTGGATCAGAAAGATCCCCTGCAGGAGGGCATGGCAACCCACTCCAGTATTCTTGCGTAGAGAATCTTATGCAGAGACAAGCCTGGTGGACTACAGCCCATAGGGTCTCAGAGTCCAACAAGACTAAAGCAACTTAGCACACACACAGGCTTAATGTGGAATCTGGTCCAGACAGGTCTCTGCGCCCAGCACTCACGTTCTGCATGTGGAGCAGGATCTGTGTCAACAGTGACACCATATGGCAGTGAAGAGCAGTGGCAGTGTGACCTCATCCGACTCTCAGTAGATGCTAGATTTTCTATTAACACAACAGGTTGGGGACTTGAAAAGCTAACCTTCTAGATAGAGCAATGTAGATGCGAAATACTAGATAGAATAATGTACTGGTGTTCAGTTTTGGATCCTGTACACCAAATTCAGAGGTTTCTTTCACCCTCCCTCTCTTCCTTGCCATTCTCTTTCTCCTCTCTCTCCCTCCCTTTCTCATGATCTCTCTGTCTTTCTCTCTCTCTCTAGCTCTTTTCCCCCTTAACAGTTTGTGAGCTTTTTAAGGGTATATTCTGAAATCTCCTTTCTTAAAATAGAGATTTAGCAGACTGGATACTAGGCCTTCCCACGTACATGAGCTAGTTAATAAGTGTTGGAATTTCATCTGTCTCAGGAGTCTTAATTGCTTCCCATAAGCCCATGCTATTCAGTACATCCATTGGTCAGAAAGCACTCTAAGGATAGAGCTCTGTCTGCTAATTTTCTCTGTATTCACCAATCATTTCTCTCTTTTCTATTCCTGTACCTAGTTTCTCACATCCAGAGATATGAATGCAATATTGTTGACTGGTAGATGAGCTAAGCTGACAGTTGGTGGCACTGCTTATCAACCAAAATTCAAAATTCCTAATGCGTAAGCATGAGAAACTTTACCTCTGTATTTACCATGAGAGGTAATCTAAGCACTCAAGACATGAAAATTGCTAGGGGAACAGATTTCTGAATCCAACTCCTGAGAGACAAACAGATTAAGTTGTGAAATCTACAGGCTTAATTGTGTTCTGAATGATTCCAATTCAATCCATAAATCACATTATCTGAAGTGACGACATGGGATGACAGAGCTTGGAACTCAAGAATAGTGAGGGATAAGTTTCTTTCTGATATATCTGTCTTATCTGAGGGGTTTGCAAGGTCTTCAGTGATATTTTGTTTCTATCAATTTTCTATGTATGAGATTTCCTGGTGGCTCAGATGGTAAAGGATATGCCTGCAATGTGGGAGCCTTGGGTGCAATCCCTGAGTTGCGAAGATCCGTTGGAGAAGGGAGTAGAAAAAACTCTGTAATTCCTTCTTGCCTAGAGAATCCATGAACAGAGGAGCCTATGTATACATATATATTATGTTCATATATCTGATATATCTATATCATAAACAGCTATTGACTGTCAGTCTTAATCTTTTTAATGATTCATTTCTCATTAAGATCAAAATTTATCTGCTAATTCCACCAAACAAATGAGTAGCCGAGATTTTTGTCTATGTGTTTATTGACTTTGTTTCTAATGCTTAATCATAAGCATTTTCTCTTTTTTTCTTTTTTTTTTTAATTAAACTGAAACTGAAAGAATTTTACCATGAACACCCAAATGTCTATCACCTAGACTCCACAATTAGTATTTTACTATCCTGGTTTCATCAATGCATTCCTCTATTATTGCACATGTGCTGAGTCACTTCAGTCTTTGCAACCCTGTGGATCATAGCCTGCCAGGCTCCTCTGTCCATGGAACTCTCCAGGCAAGAATATTAGAGTGAGTTGTCATGCCATTTTCCAGGGGATCTTCCCAACCCAGTGATCAAACCCACATCTCTTACCTCTCCTACACTGGCAGGCAGGTTTTTTACCACTGCTGCTGCTGCTGCTGCTGCTAAGTCACTTCAGTCGTGTCCAACTCTGTACAGCCCCACAGATGGCAGCCCACCAGGCTCCCCTTTCCCTGGGATTCTCCAGGAAAGAACACTGGAGTGGGTGCCTGGAGAATCCCAGGGACGGGGGAGCCTGGTGAGCCAAAGTGACTTAGCAGCAGCAGCAGCAGTGCCCCCTGGGAAGCCCTTCCTCTGTTATTAGTGAAGTGAAGTTAAAGTGGCTCAGTCATGTCCAGTTCTTTGCAACCCCATGGACTATACAGTCCATGGAATTCTCCAGGCCAAATACTGGAGTGGGTAACCTTTCCCTTCTGCAGGGGATCTTCCCAACCCAGGGATCAAACCCAGGTCACCCGCATTGTAGGTGGATTCTTTATCAGCTGAGCCACAGGGAAGCCTCTATTATTAGGTTGGTGCAAAATTATAGTTTTGCACTGTTGAACTTTACCATTTGATATTGGAATATTAAATTCTGAAATAACTGAGGGTATGTTATACAGCATTTGAATGTGCATTTCTCACTTTATGCATTTTTGCTAATGACTTATTACTTGCTATTTATATTTATTCTAGACTAGGGAAATGATGTTAGAAAGGAAATTCAAGTGATTTTCCTATTTGAGTTCACAATGGATCATAAATCAACAGATACATCTCACAACATCAACAATGCATTTGCCCAGGAACTGCTAATGGATCAGCAGTGCAGTGGTGGTTCAAGAAGTTTTGCAAAGGAAATGAGAGCCTTGAAGATGAGGAGAGTAGTGGCCAGCCATCAGCAGGTGACAACAAACAGTTGAGAGCAATCACTGAAGCTAATCCTCTTACAACTACATGAGAAGTTGCCAAAGAGCTCAGTGTCAACAATTCTACAGTCACTCAGCTTTTGAAGCAAACTGCAAAGTGAAAAAGCTCAGTAAGTGGGTACCTCATGAACTGACTGAAAAGCAAAAATATATTTCTAAAGTGTCTTTTTCTCTTATTCTATAAAATAATGAACCATTTCTTTATCAGATTGTGACATGTGACAAAAAGTGGATATTATACAACAACCAGCGATGACCAGCTCAGTGGTTGGACTGAGAATAAGCTCCAAAGCACTTTCCAAAGTCAAACTTGCACAAAAATAAGTCATGGTCACTGTATGGTGGCCTGCTGCCCATCTGATCCACGACAGCTTTCTGAATTCCAGGAAACTATTACATTTGAGAGGTATGCTGAACAAATCAATGAGATGCACTGAAAGCTGAGAGTGCAGCCAGCATTGGTCAACAGAAAGGGCTCAATTCTTATTCATGACCAATGCTAACTGCACATCGCACAACGAATGCTTCAGAAGTTGAATGAATTGGGCAGTGAAATTTTGCCTCATCTGCCATATTCACGTAACCTCTCAACAACTGACTACCTCTTCTTCAAGCATTTTGACAATATTTTGCAGGGAAAATGCTTCCACAACCAGCAGGAGGCAGAAAATGCTTTCCAAGAGTTCTTTGAAGCATAGATTTTTACACGACAGGAATAAACAAACATTTCTCATTAGCAAAACTGTGTTAATTGTAATGGTTCTTATTTTGATTAATAAAGATGTGTTGAGCCTAGTTATAATGATTTAAAATTCACAGTTCAAACCTGCAATTACGTTTACACCAACCTATTAAATATCAATTCATCTTATTGTTTAATCTATCTTATTTCAATATAGATTGGAGACATCAGTCACTATGAATCTCGTCAACTAGAGTTCAAAGTTTGTTTATGGTTTTTACATAAAGTACATATAAAATGAAATTGTAGGCAATGAAATTCATACATCTCGGGGTATTATTCAGTGAGTTCAGACAACCATAGTCACCTGTGCAACCTGAATTTTTGTCATGATGCAGAACATTACCATTTTCCCAGGAAGATTTCTCATATGCTTCAGTAAATCTTCACCCCCACCTCACAGAAGCAACCATTGTCATATTTATTCACTATAAACTAAGATGGTTTGTTTTGAAGATGTCATATAAATAGAGTCATATGTTAAGCTTTTTATGTATAACACTCCTTTTATCTATCGCATTTTTGACATTCATCCTTTTTTGTGTACGTGTGTGCTAAGTCACTTCAGGCATGTCTGACTCTGCGACCCTATAGACTGTAGCCCGCCAGGCTCCTCTGTCCATGGGATTCTCCAGGCAAGAACACTGGAGTGGGCTGCCGTGCCCTCCTGCAGGGGAGCTCCCACCCAGGGATCAACCCGCATCTCCTATATCTCCTGCACTGGCAGGTGAGTTCTTTACCGCTGAGCCACGTGGGAAGTCTGTTGTGTATATCAGTAACTCTGTTTTCTCTTTTATTGCTGGATAACCTTCAGTTCAGTTCAGTCACTCAGTCTTGTCCGACTCTTTGCAACCCCATGAATCGCAGAACGCCAGGCCTCCCTGTCCATCACCACCTCCTGGAGTTCACTCAGACTCACGTCCATTGAGTCCGTGATGCCATCCAGCCATCTCATCCTCGGTCGTCCCCTTCTCCTCCTGCCCCCAATCCCTCCCAGCATCAGGGTCTTTTCCAATGAGTCAACTCTTTGCATGAGGTGGCCAAAGTACTGGAGCTTCAGCTTCAGCCTCATTCCTTCCAAAGAAATCCCAGGGTTGATCTCCTTCAGAATGGACTGGTTGGATCTCCTTGCAGTCCAAGGGACTCTCAAGAGTCTTCTCCAACGCCACAGTTCAAAAGCATCAATTCTTCTGTGCTCAGCCTTCTTCACAGTCCAACTCTCACATCCATACATGACGACTGGAAAAACCATAGCCTTGACTAGACGGACCTTAGTTGGCAAAGTAATGTCTCTGCTTTTCAATATGCTGTCTAGGTTGGTCATAACTTTTCTTCCAAAGAGTAAGCGTCTTTTAATTTTATGGCTGCAGTCACCATCTGCAGTGATTTTGGAGCCCCAAAAATAAAGTCTGACACTGTTTCTACTGTTTCCCCATCTATATGGGACCAGAGGCCATGATCTTCATTTTCTGAATGTTGAGCTTTAAGCCAACTTTTTCACTCTCCTCTTTCACTTTCATCAAGAAGCTTTTTAGTTCCTCTTCACTTTCTGCCATAAGGGTGGTGTCATCTGCATATCTGAAGTCATTGATATTTCTCCTGGCAATCTTGATTCCAGCTTGTGTTTCTTCCAGTCCAATGTTTCTCATGATATACTCTGCATATAAGTTAAATAAGCAGGGTGACAATATACAGTCTTGATGTACTCCTTTTCCTATTTGGAACCAGTCTGTTGTTCCATGTCCAGTTCTAACTGTTTCTTCCTGACCTGCATACAGATTTCTCAAGAGACAGGTCAGGTGTCTGGTATTCCCATCTCTTTCAGAATTTTCCACAGATTATTGTGATCCACACAATCTACAAATATACTATGGTTTGTTTATCCACTATATTTGTTGGACAACTGGGCTGTTCCTAGTTTGGGGCTAATGTGAATAATATTGCTATGAACATTCAGGTATAAGTCTTACTGTGGAAATATATTTTTATGTTTCTTGGGTGAAAACTTACTTGTAGAATAGTGAGATAACAGAGGAGGTATGTATTTAGTTTAACAAAAGGTTGCCAAAATTCTTATTAAGCAGTTCCTCCACTTTAACTATTTTTCATTCCCTCAACAACATTTGAGGGTTTCAGGTGCTCTGTGTCCTCAGTAACATTTAACATTATCAGTCTTTTTAATTTTGGCAATTCTAATATATATGCAACAGTACCTTGGAATTTAAGTAACCTAAGAGTTGGCTCTTTTTTGAAATGGGACTTAGTTTTAAAATTCAGAGCCATTCATAAATAACTTGGAAAAATGTATTTCAATGTCTATTCTCATATGTAGAATTGTTAGGATATATGTAAAAGGTGAAAGAGAAAAATGTGCACCTGTCCTAAAAGAGCTTACATTCTTAACATCTATGGTAGCATGTTAGACCTGTGTGCTAACTCTGATTCAGAATGCTGCAAGATTTGAATAAGAATGGTCATTGCAACAGTCAACTGCCAGGGAAGTCTTTAAACTGGAGATTGAAAAATGAGTGCTATTTGAGTTACAGAATAAAGTGAGGAATGAAGTTGGCATTCTGCTAGGAAAATAGCCAGCATGAGATCCTAAGTTCAGAACAAGCAAGGAGTGTGGAAACGTGAGGGCTTCTACCTCCATCTGCAAATTTTAGGCTTCCACAAAAATCACAGTACCACCAGATCCCATGCCAAGGTTAGGTTGTCTGGCCATTCTTCTTGCTACATGTTTACAACTAAATTATTTCTCATTTTTAATTTCACACCACAAAATTGAAACAAATATTTCAGTGTACTAGTGAGATGTAAAGGATTGCCCTATGTGGCAGGTCAAATGAAAGACAAAGTCTAATATATGTTTTCTGGTTTTTTATGAAGTTGGAAGCATTGTGGACAACTGTTTACACAAAATGGAAGCAGCAGTCTATAAAGAAAGCAGTGTCTTGTTTTTTTTTTTAAATGGGTTTGAGACTTTCCTTCATTAGTTTTCTTGCTCTTTTTCCTCAGAAAAGTATATCATATAATACATGAGAAAATAAGCTTGCAGTCAATCAGATACACATGAGCTTATGGTCTGTTTCTTGAGTAAGTTAATTAGACTCCATAAACCTCGCCTTTCTCATCTCTAAAATTGGGATAATGATAGAACTTGCCTCCTCATTTTATTGAGAGGATTACATAAGATAACGCACATTAAGTGCTTTGCACAGTCTCTGGCTCAGGAAATGTCAGTTATTTTTATTACTCTCTTGATCACCTTTGCCAGTTTCACCTGATTCCTTGCTAAGTATTCCTAAATAATAAGTATTAAATAAAAAGCATACCCAGTGAATATAACAGGCATAGTGGTCAGTTGCCCGAATTCACTGATAGGTTTAATATCTTCCAGCGGAGCTAAATTACTTTATGGTTCTCCTGATTTCCTTTCATTAAAACAATAGTCCATATATAATCTGGAATCTTTTTAAATGAATACACGAACGAATCTAACTCGGCTTTTTATAATGCTGAAATGTATTCAAAATTTATGCCTGAAAAGAATATTAAACGTGAAATAGATGGGAGATTCTCAGATCATATGGTTACAGTGGCAAGACTCATGGGAATTTTTCTGAGACACAGGCAACTTAATCCCTAGCAACAGGTGGTGGTGCAACATGGGTTTGAATCCCAAGGTACTACCATGGCCTTTGTTTTTATTAGTTGCAAAAACAGCCAGCTGCTCAGATGAGGTGATCAGAGGGACTCTGGGACAAACTCTCTAATAAAAAATATCACCCCTCCACCACCTGGCTAGCACTCTAACTGAAACTGTTGAATAATTCCCTGTTAAAAGAAAATATACCTGAGAGAATTAACACATTCAGTAGTCTGTTGAACGCAGCAGACTTTAAACTGTTTAATCAGATGAATTGCTCATTGACCTTAATTGTAAACCCTTGTGGCAATTTGGGCAATTCCCTAACAGGCAAAGAAGACAAACAAGACAAAATGTGGCAAGCAAGAGTTTTCCTTTGGGCAAGCAAGCATCAAGATACAATGTGTACGAGCAGGGCTGGGAGTAGGACTGTGAGACAGAGGACAAAGATTTAAATTTTATTCCATAATTTGATGTGTGTGCAGACTTGGTCAGTCTTCAAATTCTTGACACATGTGTTCCTTACCTACATAATAAAGAAATGCACTTCTGTTTTAAATAATACTCATGATATTAGTGAGAAACAAATAAGATTATATTCACTAAAGTCCTCTGGATATATTAAAGCATCCAATATAACACATAATGCTATTTTTTTTGTAGTTATTGGTAATGTAAAACCTTGGAAAGAACATATCTGTTGAAGAATTGAAATAGGTAAGCATAATAAAAAATTCTGATGAAGCAGTAATTTGACTTATCATTAGTCTTAACATGATGTTGCTCCATCAGAATCATTATCTTATTTGATCTTTACAGAAACACTGTGACTTAGGGCTGGTATTTCTATCCCCATTTTATAGATGAAGGTGTTGAGATCAATGCATGTGAGTCATCCCACACAGCATCATTTTCATCTGTACCTCACTGCTGACAGGATAACATGGGCACTATTAAGAAGCTGAAGCTTACAGAAAGATACAAGAAAAAAAAAAAGTACTTTTAAATATTTGATGCAAAAGGAAGAAGGAAGGTTTCTTCATTAATTGAGACAGTTAGAGTAGTGTTGATATAATACAGTTAGAAAGATAACTCTTCTAAGTTATTGTGCCCCGAAAAGGAAAAGTTGTGCTGCATTATAAGAAGATGTAATATTTGACATACAAGCTCAGCACATAGAATGAAAAGGAGACCCTGGATTCTCTGAAAGACTTTAGATCTTAGTCTAGACAAATAGTGCATTCTGAACCAGAATATTGAATAGAAATGGCAAAAGAAGCAAGATATTAGTATAAGACCAATCAGGTTTGTGAAGTGCAATCTATACCAGGCTAACCCAATTTTCTAAGGGCTTTGCTTTTGCTGCTGCTAACCTACTGTCAACTGATTGATTAATTAATCAAAGGAATTATCCTATTTCTACCAACATGATAAAAATTTCTTAATTTATCCTTGTGGTCAAGATGAACACATGAGATATGGACAATAAGTAGAGTAGCTTGACAATAGGTCACAAGTTGATATACAAGTGGAATTAAAGAACTGAGGTCCAAAGGTGATGAGGTTTCTGGTGGACTGCCAGAGTTCTGTCCAAAACAGTCTTAAATCTGAGGAAGCTTAAAATGACCCAGTTGCATTTAGCCCTACATGAGGATGACATGGTAAGTTTAAACATTTTAAATCTCCCACAATTTATTTCTCCCCGATCAGCCTCATTAGCAACCCTGGTTCTGATCTCCCTCCTTCTGCTTTGACTTTCCATCTTGTTGATCTGCCAACTTTCCTCTTCTTTAACTTTCTTAGCTTCAACCAGCTTATTCCTTTTGGTTAAGGCATTTTTATAGAGACCACTTAGAAATAAGAGATAGTCCTCACTCTCAGTAAGATTTTAGAATTTCTATACTCTGTGACCTGGTCTCATAAAAAACTCAGATTAATCATTATTTTCTATAAGTGTCAATAATCTGTTTAATTGATCAGTCATATCCGACTCTGCAACCCCGTGGACTGTAGCCAGCCAGTTTCCTCTTCAGGCAAGAATACTGGAGTGGGCTGCTATGCCCTCCTCCAGGGGTTCTTCCCAACTCAGGGATCAAACCCAGGTCTCACACATTGTAGGAGGATTCTTTACTGTCTGAGCCACCAGGGAAGCCAGGTTTTAATAATAGTTATCATAATTAAGTAGTCATGTATGGATGTGAGAACTGGACTATAAAGAAAGCTGAGCACCAAAGAATTGATCTTTTGAACCATAGTGTTGGAGAAGACTCTTGAAGGTCCCTTGGACTGCAAGGAAATCCAACCAGTCCATCCTAAGGATCAGTCCTGAATACTCTTTGGAAGGACTGATGCTGAAGCTGAAACTCCAATACTTTGGCCACCTGATGAGAAGAACTGACTCATTTGAAAAGATCCTGATGCTGGGAAAGATTGAAGGTGGGAGGAGAAGGGAATGAGGATGAAATGGTTGGATGGCATCACCGACTCAATGGACATGAGTTTGAGTAAGCTCCAGGAGTTGGTGATGGACAGGGAAGCCTTGCATGCTGCAGTCCATGGGGTCTCAAAGAGTCAGACATGACTGAGCAACTGAACTGAACTGAACCATAATTAAGTACTTATCAACACCAGCACTATGCTCAGACATTTTTTTAAAAAATATTGCTATTGTAAATGCTTATTTGCATTCATTAGTCCTATATGTCAATTGAGGAAACCAGAGTAGTGATGACAATGAAATAAGAGGTAACATGGGAATGATGTCACATTCAAGAGATTATGATTAAATTTTATAACAAAAAAATTACAGCAGTTAAATTTAGGTAGGCAGAATACTGTCGATATGGAATGAATTCTAGAGAGGATGAATTAAGTTGGTAAAAAGATCTGAAAATCAATTTATAAGGAGCAAAAATGAAAGAATGAAGGCTAGATTAACTGGAAGATTTGGGAGAAAAAGGTGTCTGTTTCTAGACAAATAAGGTGTTATCACAGAATGGAAAGTATTCCATTTATTGAAAGTATTCCAGAATGTAGGCTAAGAACAAAAAACTATAGGGAGGTAGATTTCAATTCAATAGACACACACACACACAAAATTGAAGTGTCTGAAGATGGAATATTCTACTTCATCAATTACACTCTCTGTTACAGATATTCACCACTCAACAAACATTTGTAGAACAAATTCTTGCATAGGGCAGAAAATTGATTAGTTCAGTGACTAGCAAGTGCAGGGTTAGGGCCCACTGATACTGACTAAAATAGCATTAAAACACTTCATGTTATTTCCTTTTTTTCACTTTCTTTCAATCTTTTTTATTCCTGTCAAGGAGAATCTCGAATTTGTACTAGTGTCTCAAATATTTGTTGTTGTCTTTCAGTTCTTCAGTCATTGTCTGACTCTTTGTGACCCCATGGACTGCAGCACACCAGTTTCCCTGTCCTTTACCATCTCCTGCAGCTTGCTCAAACTCGTGTCCATTGAGTCAGGGATGCCATCCAACCATCTCATCTTCTGTTGTCCCCTTTTCCCCCTGCCTTCAGTCTTTCCCAGCATCAGGGTCTTTTCCAATGATTCTGTTCTTCAAATCAGGTAGCCAAAGTATTGGAGCTTCAGCTTCAGCATCAGCCCTTCCAATAAATAATTAGGACTGATTTCCTTTAAGATTGACTGGTTGGATCTCCTTGCAGTCCAAGGGACTCTCAAGAGTCTTCTCCAATACCACAGTTCAAAAGCATCAATTCTTCAGCGCTCAGCGTTTTTTTACTGTCCAGTTCTCACATTGTAGGTGACTACTGGAAAATCCATACCTTTGACTATACGGACCTTTGTAGTCAAAGTAACATCTTTGCTTTTTAAAATGCTGTCTAGATTTGTCATTGTTTTTCTTCCAAGGAGCAAGTGTCTTTTAATTTCATGGCTGCAGTCACTGTCCAGAGTGATTTTTGAGCCCAAGAAAATAAAAATCTCAAATATTAAAAAAAAAAACCCTCAAATATACCTATTTTATATTCATTCCAGATTATTACTTCTTAAGATATTAATTTCTCTGTTTCATCTACTAACTCTTCTTCATGAAGTTTATTTCCTCATGCATTCTTTAGGGATTTTTATATGAGGTCATCTTTAGGGAGAGAGCATCTCACTGAGGTGTGATTATGACTCCACAAGAATGCTTTGAAAAATTTTTCCGCCAAATAAGCTAGGGATTTCTCTGGTTCATGCTTCGATGTGGGGGGTGGGGGGAGCGTGGGGAGTGTTGGTTGCTTCTTCAGTTGCTTCTGAAACGTGTAGTAATATAAATACAGACACCACCCATAGAAAAGATGGTGAAGGATAGAGATTTTAATTTCTTACTGATATCATCTTTTTCTTCACATGAAAGTAAGTTTCCTTGCCAGTGGACTATGCAAAGTTTAGGGATTTTCCTAGCATGTGAGACTAGGAAACTATTTGAAACTCCATATCTCAAGCTTATAATTGACTTCTAGGCTTCCATTTTCCTTGGATGCTAGCCAAGTTCTTAGCAGTTACATCTTACAAATCCCCAATGTTAGTTTCTCTTAGAGCTCAACTTTGATTTTTCTCTTTGATTCTTATACATGAAGATTTCCTTTCTTTTCTTGAATTGCCATATAATACATTTTTAAACATGTATTTCATCCAACATTCCCATTTTTTGTTAGAACATAATTGTTTTACAATGTTGTGTTAGTTTCTGTTGTAAAACATTGTGATTCAGCCATGTGTGTGTGTGTGTGTGTGTGTGTGTATATATATACACACACATAAGCAAGCAAGCAAAGTCACTCAGTCGTGTCCAACTCTTTGTGACCCCATGGACTGCAGCCCACCAGGCTCCTCAGTCCTTGGGATTCTCCAGGCAAGAATACTGGAGTGGGTTGCCATTTCCTTCTCCAGGGGATCTTCCCGACCCAGGGATCGAACCCGGGTCTCCCGCATTGGAGGCAGACGCTTTAACCTCTGAGCCTTAACAAAACGAATACAGTATTGTAAAGCAAAACAAACTAAAAAATAAAAATTAATTAAAAAAAAAAAAAAAAACCTCTGAGCCACCAGGGAAGCCCATACACACACATATACATATATATATCCCTTCCCTCTTGAGCCTCCCTCCCACTGCCCTGTTCCACCCCTCTAGATCATCACAGAGCATCGAGCTGAGCTACCCGTGCTATACCATGGCTTTCTGCCATCTATCTGTTTTACCCATGGTGGTGCATATATGTCAGTGTTACTCTCTGTTTTTAAAGGGAACAATGGAGGCTACTTATTAGTGTGTCTTAGTACAGCTCTGTCTCAGCTACACCTCCATTTTCTAAAAAAGAGAGTAAAACAGGGTCAGGCATTTTGGCATGGTATCTAACTAATTTCATAGCTTTGTTTTCACTTTATTTTTATGATGTCTTTTGTGGGATGTGTGTGTTGGGGGGGTTGTTTACTTATTTGTTTTGGTGAAAGTTTTGTTGAAAAATAATTCTCATACCATATTCTTTGCCCATTTAAAATATACGGTTCAACTGTTTTTAACAAAAAAATGCAACTACCACTACAGTCAATTTTAGAAAATTCTCATCACTCCAAAAGAAGCCCTGTACACTTGACTACTACTCCTTTTGTTCAGTTCCTTCCCTTCAACCCTTAACTAGCCACAAAGCTGCTTTCTGCCTCTACAAGTTTGCTTATTTTGCTCTTTCATGCAAATTGAATTATATAATCTGTATTTTTTTTGACTGGCTTCTTTAACTTAGCATAACGTTTTCAAGGTTTACCCATGTTTTAGCATGCATGGATACTTTATTCCTTTTCCTGGTCAAATAATATTTCATTATATGAAAACACTACATTTTGTTTATCCATTCATCAGTTGATGGACATTTGAAATCGGTTCTACCTTTTTGGCTATTATGAATAATGCTGCTATGAGCATTTTGGTACATTTGGGCAAGTTTCTTAAAGACATATGTTCACTTCTCTTAGATGTATATATAAGAAAGGCATTGTCAGGTCATATGGTAACTTTATCTTCAATCATTTAAGGAACTGTCAGATTGTTTTCCAAAGTAAGTGTACTCTTTTAAATGTTCACCAGTAATGTACTGGGTTCCAATTTCTCCACATCCTTGCAACACTTGTTATTGCCTGTCTTGTTGATGATAGCTATTCTGATGGTTGCAATATTGCATCTCATTGTGGCTTTGGTTTGCATTTAACTGATGGTCAATGAGTTGAATATCTTTTTATGTACTTATTGGTCACTTCTACATTTTCATTAAAGAAATCTTTATTCAAATTCTTTATTTTTAATTGGGCTAGTTATTTCTGTTATTGAGTTTATCTGTTACATATATGCTATATAGAAAGTATTTTATCAGTTATAGGATTTACAAATATTCTCTCCTATTCTGTGGGTCAGTTTTCTTTTCTCTTTTTTGTAAATGTACTTTGATGCATAAAAGTTTTTAATTCTGATAAAGTCTAATTTGCCTATTTTTGTCTTTAGTTGCTTGTTGTTTTGATTATATTGATGAAATCATTGCCAAATCCAAGCTCACAATAATTTGCTCCTTTCTTTTCTTCTAAGACTTTTTGACATCTCCTAGATTTAGGACTATAATCTGTTTTGAGGAAAATTTTATATATGATACGAGGTAAATGTGTGTTGGTATTTTAAAATAACAGTAGTAATAGAGAAATTATTTAAAAAATAAATCTATGTACATAAAAGTGTGTTATATTTAATGAAAAATGTAAAGTATTTAATAGTGCATGCATGTGTGAATCGGAGAAGGCAATGGCACCCCACTCCAGTACTCTTGCCTGGAAAATCCCATGGATAGAGGAGCCTGGTGGACTGCAGTCCATGGGGTCGCTAGAGTCAGACATGACTGAGGGACTTCACTTTCACTTTTCACTTTCATGCATTGGAGAAGGAACTGGCAACCCACTCCAGTGTTCTTGCCTGGAGAATCCTAGGGACAGGGAAGCCTGGTGGGCTGCTGTCTATGGGGTTGCACAGAGTTGGACATGACCGAAGCGACTTAGCAGCAGCAGCAGCAGCATATGTGAATAGGGCAAAAATAATGAAGTGATATATGTCTAATGATGACTCTTAGATACCTTCCTAGATTGATTAATACTAAATTATTCTCCCCAGCGGCTCAGCAGTAAAGACTTTGCCTGCAATTCAGAAGACAGGAAATGCAGGTCTGGTCTGGAAGATCCTTTGGAGGAAGGCCTGGCTACCCACTCCTGTTTTCTTGTCTGGAAAATCCCATGGACAGAGAAACCTGGCAGGCTTCAGTTCATAGGGTTGCAGAGAGTCGGCACAACTGAAGTGACCGAGCACATATATAATCTGAATGGAAACAGAATACCTATCAGAATTTTTGTTTTTCAACAAATTTTTATTTTGAACATTCTCAAATTTACAGAAAAATTTTAATAACACAATGAATACACAAATTATTTCACCTGAATTTCCCAATTATGTATCCTTTGTCTATTCTCTTTATCCTCCTGTATAGTAAGGATTTGACTTTACCTATTGGCTTCCCTGGTGGCTCAGATGGTAAAAATTCTACCTGCAATGTGAGAGACCTACGTTTGATCCTGGGGTTGGGAAGATCCCCTGGAAAAGGCAATGGCAACCCACTCCAGTATTCTTGCCTGGAGAATCCCATGGACAGAAGAGCCTGGTAGACTACAGTCCAGAATGTTGCAAAGAGTCAGACATGACTGAAGCAACTTAGCATGCATTCATAAAGAGAGGTCTGATCATTGCCATGACTCTTGGGAGATGACCTTAAACACTTTCCTGACAGAAATGTTTTTGTGATTCATCATGGTGGTGGTGCTTCAGTTGCTAAGTCATGTCTGATTCTTGCAATCCCATGGACTGTAGCCTGCCCAGGCCCCTCTGCCCACAGGATTCTCCAGGTGAGAATATTGGACTGGGGTGCCATTTCCTTCTCCAGAGGATCTTCCCTACCCAGGAATCAAACCTGGGTGTCCTGCATTGCAGGCAAATTCTTTACCAACTATGCCATGAGGGAAGCCATGGTAGTCCCCTAAGATCATACCAGTAATTTATACTAGTAAGGTGACTCTCAATGGAAGCAGACCACACTAGAAGGGCCAACCTTACAATTAGAGGACTGGGGCTTTGGGCCATATAATATTAGCCTTACATCTGGAGGGGGAGCAGGTTGCTAGAGATTAAGTTCAATGACATAGGCAATGAATCAATAATCTTGATTATGTAATGAAGTCACAATAAAACCTCTTGACACTGAAGCTTGAGTGAGCTTTCCTGGTTGGCAATACTCTGTACATACAGTCATATGTTATGCCAGGAGGTGGTACATCCTAGGGATGATGGTAGCTTCATTTCTGGAATCTTCCCAGACCATGCCTTACATTTCCCTTTCTTCAGTTGCTTCTACTTTTATTCTCATTAGGTAAAACTGTAATCATAAGTATAGGGTTTCCTTGAGTTCTCTGAGTTATTTTAGTGAGCTATCGAACTTGAAGATGATTTACAGCTACTAACTTCCAGTTATGAAATGAAGGCAGTCTTTTGTGAGCTTCTGAATTTGCAGTCTATCTAACTCTGAGTCCTCTCTGAAAATAAAATGTGAAATTCCTGACACCTCTTCTCTCAATACTTCAGCACTCATCTCTTGCAAACAAGACTCTCCTCCATAACGGCAATAGTATTTTTTTTAATTAACTAACATACAATCTATATTCAGTTATCCCAGTTGTGCCACAAAGGTGTTAATATTCATTATAAAAATGATGCTAAGAAATAACATTATGCCTTATATTTTTAAAATTCTCTGTCTTTTATGAAGAGCAAACTTTTGGAGAACAGTTATATGGAAAACAGACACCAAAAGTTTTCAGTTTGAAGCATAATTATGAGGAAAAAAATATTTTGAGATTCTGTCCCATCAAAGCAACTGACCATAGCTGGGTTGCAGGTGAAGGAGCTGCTTTTGAAGGGAGAAGAAACAACAATGAAGGAAAACCATTGAATCATGGTTTAAGCTTTTTTTTTAATTAAAATTAATTTTTTGAAGGTTTCAGTTCAGTTCCATTCAGTCAGTTCAGTTCAGTAACAGTCGTGTCTGACTCTTTGCCACCCATGAGTCACAGCACGCCAGGCCTCCCTGTCCATCACCAACTCCCGAAGTTCACTCAGACTCACGTCCATAGAGCAGTGATGCCATGCAGCCATCTCATCCTCTGTCGTCCCTTTCTCCTCCTGCCCCCAGTCCCTCCCTGGAAAAGCATCAGAGTCTTTTCCAATGAGTCAACTCTTTGCATGAGGTGGCCAAAGTACTGGAGTTTCAGCTTCAGCATCATTCCCTCCAAAGAAATCCCACGGCTGATCTCCTTCAGAATGGACTGGTTGGATCTCCTTGCAGTCCAAGGGACTCTCAAGAGTCTTCTCCAACACCACAGTTCAAAAGTATCAATTCTTTGGTGCTCAGCTTTCTTCACAGTCCAACTCTCACATCCATACATGACCACTGGAAAAATCATAGCCTTGACTAGATGGACCTTTGTTGGCAAAGTAATGTATCTGCTTTTCAATATGCTATCTAGCTTGGTCATAACTTTTCTTCCAAGGAATAAGCGTCTTTTAATTTCATGGCTGCAGTCACCATCTGCAGTGATTTTGGAGCCCCCCAAAATAAAGTCTGACACTGTTTCCACTGTTTCCCCATCTATTTCCCATGAAGTGATGGGACCAGATGCCATGATCTTCGTTTTCTGAATGTTGAGCTTTAAGCCAACTTTTTCACTCTCCACTTTCAAATTCATCAAGTGGCTCTTTAGTTCCTCTTCACTTTCTGCCATAAGGGTGGTGTCCTCTGCATATCTGAGGTTATTGATATTTCTCCCAGCAATCTTGATTCCAGCTTGTGCTTCTTCCAGCCCAGCGTTTCTCATGATGTACTCTGCATAGAAGTTAGATAAGCATGGTTACAATATACAGCCTTGACATACTCCTTTTCCTATTTGGAACCAGTCTGTTGTTCCATGTCCAGTTCTAACTATTGTTTCCTGACCTGCATATAGGTTTCTCAAGAGGCAGGTCAGGTGATCTGGTATTCCCATCTCTTTCAGAATTTTCCACAGTTTATTGTGATCCAAACAGTCAAAGGCATTGGCATAGTCAATAAAGCAGAAATAGATGTTTTCCTGGAACTCTCTTGCTTTTTCCATGATCCAGCAGATGTTGGCAATTTGATCTCTGGTTCCTCTGCCTTTTCTAAAAGCAGCTTGAACACCTGGAAGTTCACAGTTCACATATTGCTGAAGTCTGGCTTGGAGAATTTTGAGCATTACTTTACTAGCATGTGAGATGAGTGCAATTGTGCGGTAGTTTGAGCATTCTTTGGCATTGCCTTTCTTTGGGATTGGAATGAAAATTGACCTTTTCAGTCCTGTGGCCACTGATGAGTTTTCCAAATTTGCTGGCATATTGAGTGTAGCACTTTCACAGCATCATCTTTGAGGATTTGAAACAGCTCCACTGGAATTCCATCACCTCCACTAGCTTTGTTCATAGTGATGCTTTCTAAGGCCCACTTGACTTCACATTCCAGGATATCTGGCTCTAGATTAGTCATCACATCATCTTGATTATCTGAGTCATGAAGATCTTTTTTGTACAGTTCTTCTATGTATTCTTGCCACCTCTTCTTAATATCTTCTGCTTCTGTTAGGTCCAGACCATTTCTGTCCTTTATCGAGCCCATCTTTGCATGAAATGTTTCCTTGGTATCTCTAATTTTGTTGAAGAGATCTCTAATCTTTCCCATTCTGTTCTTTTCCTCTATTTCTTTGCATTGAACGCTGAAGAAGGCTTTCTTATCTCTTCTTGCTATTCTCTGGAACTCTGCATTCATATGCTTATATCTTTTCTTTTCTCCTTTGCTTTTCACCTCTCTTCTTTTCACAGCTATTTGTAAGACCTCCCCAGACAGCCATTTTGCTTTTTTGCATTTCTTTGCCATGGGGATGGTCTTGATCCCCATCTCCTGTACAATGTCACGAACTTCACTCCATAGTTCATCAGGCACTCTATCTATTAGATCTGTATAGGTAATTGTAACTATAAATAGTTATTTGAAAGAGACATACAGAATACTATAGATATTTTTGTGATTTAGCCACTATGTCTGACTCTTACAACCCCAAGGACTGTAACCCACCAGGCTCCTCTGTTCATGGGATTCTCTAGGCAAGAATATTGGAGTGGGTTCCTGCTTCCGAATCAAACCTAGGTTTCCTGCATTGCAGGCAGATTCTTTACAGACAGCACCAAGGGAATCCCCATAGATGAGTTTAACCAGGATCTTAATGAGGATCATAGATAGGTCCTCCAAGGAAGCAGCCTGTAAGCTGAATCCCTAAATTTAAGATTCACCTGGGTAAGGGAGGAGGGGTAAGAAATAGGAAAAAAAGAGGAAATAGCATGTGAGACAAACACAGCAGGAAAGAATCTTTTCATGTAATGGGGGGTGGAATTTTTGAAATGGTAAACTGGTTCTTTGTTCCTTAAGTTTCTCTGTTTCTCCTTTGTCAATTTGCAACTTCTTAATATCTCTCTTATCTTTACATTTTTTCAAATCAACTCTTTTGTTTGTGAAATCTTAAGGAATTGGTAAGATCAGAAAGCAAGATCTGATAAAGGAAAGGCTAGGTTTGCCTTAGAACCCCTGGGACTTCACCTTAACTTCAGATCTGCTGCCCACTCTTAGCTCGGCTGCTTCTGTCCTTCTTCACTTTGCAGGATATCTCATGTCTCTGGGCCATCTTCTGTGTGGACTTGGGGACTGCTTTTGTTTCTCTTCCTAAGAACTTCATCTTCAGTTTAACACCATCTCCCCTGGGCTCCATCAATCTCATTTCTATTTTGCATGGGGAAGGTTTCATCGTGTGCATACTACAAAAATTTTTTGGTGCAGCATTTGATCTGACTCAGTAAAATCCTCCTTGGATGCTAATCACATACATATCAGTTCAGTTCAGTTCAGTCGCGCAGTCGTGTCCGACTCTTTGCGATCCCATGAATCGCAGCACGCCAGGCCTCCCTGTCCATCACCAACTCCCGGAGTTCACTCAGGCTCACGTCCATCGAGTCCGTGATGCCATCCAGCCATCTCATCCTCTGTTGGCATCTTCTCCTCCTGCCCCCAATCCCTCCCAGCATCAAAATCTTTTCCAATGAGTCAACTCTTCGCATGAGGTGGCCAAAGTACTGGAGTTTCAGCTTCAGCATCATTCCTTCTGAAGAAATTCCCAGGGCTGATCTCCTTCAGAATGGACTGGTTGGATCTCCTTGCAGTCCAAGGGACTCTCAAGAGTCTTCTCCAATGCCACAATTCAAAAGCATCAATTCTTCGGTGCTCAGCTTTCTTCACAGTCCAACTCTCACATCCATACCTGACCACTGGAAAAACCATAGCCTTGACTAGACGGACCTTTGTTGGCAAAGTAATGTCTCTGCTTTTGAATATACTATCTAGGTTGGTCATAATTTTTCTTCCAAGGAGTAAGCGTCTTTTAATTTCATGGCTGCAGTCACCATCTGCAGTGATTTTGGAGCCCAAAAAATAAAGTCTGACACTGTTTCCTCTGTTTCCCCATTATGGAAAAAGCAAGAGAGTTTCAGAAAAACATCTATTTCTGCTTTATTGACTATGCCAAAGCCTTTGACTGTGTGGATCACAATAAACTGTGGAAAATTCTGAAAGAGATGGGAATACCAGATCACCTGACCTGCCTCTTGAGAAACCTATATGCAGGTCAGGAAGCAACAGTTAGAACTGGACATGGAACAACAGGCTGGTTCCAAATAGGAAAAGGAGTACCTCAAGGCTGTATATTGTCACCCTGCTTATTTAACTTATATGCAGAGTACATCATGAGAAATGCTGGACTGGAGGAAACACAACCTGGAATCAAGATTGCTGGGAGAAATATCAATAACCTCAGATATGCAGAGGACACCACCCTTATGGCAGAAAGTGAAGAGGAACTAAAAAGCCTCTTGATGAAAGTGAAAGAGGAGAGTGAAAAAGTTGGCTTAAAGCTCAACATTCAGAAAACAAAGATCATGGCATCTGGTCCCATCACCTCATATACATATAGACACAAATAATTGACTTCACTTTCACAATTCTTTTTGGCTCTTACTTCATTGGGCTAGTTGGATTTATTCACAGGCCCATTTGTGTAAATTCATTTTCAGGATGTTTGTACAGCTTCCCAGATAGGCTCTGAGAAGGAAAGGAAGTAGTCCTAGCATAGTAAATACATAAAAAAGACAATAATGTGCAGTCATGGAGCTCATTCAAAGTGGAAAATCCAGTTAATTCTAGCAACAAACTGCAGGCCTTTAAACCACATGCTCCATAATAGGAGAAACTTCATTGATTTTGTTCACTGCTGTCTCTTGCAAATGTAGTGGTGCCCATTACATTGTAGAAGTTTAATGATTTTTTTGTTGAATAAGTGGATAAATAACTAGCAATAGTAGAATTATAGACAATCTGTAAATAAACTGATGTACAAACTGCATAGAGTTTCTCTCCCTAAGTAGATGTATACACAGAAGTAAATACTGTTATTTATTTATAATGAATCTGTGAGCTCCGTATCTTCCCAAGGATGGTCAGGGGGCCCAGAAAGGGCTACTCTGTGGGCTGGTTCAAGGAGGAGCTTTAGCTTTGGGAGGGTTCACTTGGTGTCAGAGTCAAGCTGTTTGAATCTAATGCTAGATTCACCAGTGGAAGCGAAAATTGTGTGTCTTATGTCTTCTGTTCCTTTGGTTTATACCTTGAAACTGCTGTAGAAATGACCAATGATTGTAACAAATTGCTAAATGACTTTTTGGTGTGGGGTAGACACAACTAGTTTGGTTGGCCCCAACCCCCAAAGACTTTTCTAAGGTGCTGGGCTTTATTTTCTGTCCCTTCTCTCTGCAATTTAAGGTAGCAGGAACCACATTCCAAAACTCAGGGATTCACTCAAGGCAAACTTCAAAGTATTTCATAGCCCAAGGAAGCCACCAATCCTAATCTGTTTCTTGATGCCTGCTGTCCAATCCTTAATTCAGCTACCTCTTAAAAATCATCATTATGCTAAACACTTTGATTATATTATGGAAGTAATGGCAATTTTCTCCAAATTTTGATTTCTCTGAAAGAAGATTCTGATATTATGTAAAGAACCCCGGACTGAGAAATAGTAATCCATAACCTGAGTACCAGCTTTGTGCTTCTTAGATATCTCTCCTTTTCACTGTTTGATTGAATATATGGTCGTGATGATTTCTAATGTTTCTCTGGCCCTTATATCTTGAACGCTAGAAAGATCCAGACCAAACACTCTGCTCCTTTTATTGGTAGAAAAAATGAATCCATTATTTCATTGATGTTGTTTAATTTGCCTTCTGTCATGAGTCCCTTTTATTCCCTATAATTTACAGCTGAGGCTCTGTGTGAGACATTGTATATGATTTTTTTCTTCCCCACCATCTGCCAAACTGTCACAGATCCTCAGAAATCAGCTTCAGTGACTTTCTTTCCTCTATTAATACTTTTAGTACCAGCAATGGGTTACCATTCTAAGGGAAGAAAGTGAAGAGAAACTAAAGAGCCTCTTGTTAAGGGTGAAAGAGGATAGTGAAAAAGCTGGCCCCAAACTCAACAATACATATACACAACCATATGTAAAATAGATAGCCAGTGAGAATTTGCTGTATGACTCAGCAAACTCAAACCAGGGCTCTGTGACAACCTAGAGGGGTGGAATGGGGAGGGAGGTGGCAGGAAGACTGAAGAGGAAAGGGACATATTTTACCTATGACATGTTGCTATATGGTAGAAACCAACACAATATTGTAAAGCAATTATCCTCCAATTAAGAGTAAAAAAAAAAAAAAAAAAACTAAGATCATGACATCTGGTCCTATTGTTTCATGGCAAATAGAAGGGGGAAAAGTTGAAGTAGTGACATATTTTATTTTCTTGGGCTCCAAAATCGCTGTGGACAGTGACTACAGCTGTGAAATTAAAAGACACTTGCTTCTTGGAAGAAAAGCTATGACAGACCTAGACAGTGTTTTAAAAAGCAGGGATGTCACTTTGTTGACAAAGGTCCATATAATCAAAGCTATGGCTTTTCCAGTAGTCATATATCAATGTGAGAATTGGACCATAAAGAAGGCTGAGTGCCAAATAATTGATGCTTTTGAACTGTAGTGTTGGAAAAGACTCTTGAGAGTCCTTTGGGAAGTAAGGAGATCAAACCAGTCAATTCTAAAGGAAATCAATCCTGAATATTCATTGGAGGGATTGATGCTGAGGCTGAAGTTCCAATACTTTGGCCACCAGATGTGAAGAGCTGATGCGTGAGAAAACACCCTGAAAGTGGGAAAGATTAAAGACAGGAGGAGAAGGGGACAACAGAGGATGAGATGATTGGATGGCATCACTGACTCAATGGACATGAGTTTGAACAAGCTCCAGAAGATGGTGAAGGACAGGGAAGCCTGGCACAAGGAGTCAGACATGACTTAGCCATTGAGCAACAACAACAGGGAATGGTGTGCTGCTTATAGCCTATTTATGCTTTCCTATTGAGCAGGCAGATTTTAGGGGGTCTAAAGAAACCCTCAAAAAGCAAATGCCTTCCTAAGATCTGTCTCCATGTTGAACTTCAGCACATTTTCCCTAATGAGGACCTAGACTGCCTTTTCTGGTTCTCTTATATCACTCTTTGATACAGGCATGTGGGAAACCACCTGGTCCACTGTAGAGTCACAAATACCCTACCCCTGGCCTATCATTACTGAGATTTACTTGCAGAAGACTTTGTAGCAGGGGTGTCAACATCAGAAATACCATAGATATTTGAAGCTTAATTTATGCAGAGACTTGGACTCAGAGTTAAGGGGCTTGCAGTCTAGCCAAAATTGCCTCTACCCTTGAGCAAAGCATGCATCTTCTCTGGAGGCATGTTGGGTGGGCCTTGTCTGAAAGCCCTATTGAAGGGGTCACTGGGACATGTGCTTAATATCTGGTTTACAAAGTCTGTTCTACCTCCAGGCCTGCAGGTTCACATTTTGACAATCTATAGATAGAATTCACCTTACAGCCATGTTTTATTAATATTTGGCACGCTCAGTGTTTGGCTTTGCATTGAATTCAGATATCTCACATGTGCTTTCCAACACCACAAGGAATTCTGGGACACCAGTTGGGTGTCTTACAATTTAACTTAATTCTGACAATATCTACCCAGAGATAGTGTCAGATTCCACAAGTTAAGAGTTCAATCTGCAAGCCTTCCTCCCACCTTGACTTCATCAGAGGCCAATCACAAGTCCAGGTTGTGATCAATGACTATAAATCTGAGGCTCCCATTACCCTCTCCTCAGGTTCAGTTAACTTGCAAGAGCTGCTCACAGAACTCAAAAAAACATTTACATACTAGGTTACTGGTTTTTAAAAAAGAATATAACTCAGGAAGAGCCAAATAGAAGAGATACAGAAGGCAAAGTGTATGAAAAGGGGAAGTACAAAACTTCCATGCTCTCTCTAAGCATACAGTCTCCTAGCACCTCCATAAATCCATCAACTCAGAAGCCCTTTGAACCCTATCCTTTTGGGCCTTCATTACCTAGCTAAGACTAGTTATCACTGGCCCTTGTGATCGAAAATCTCCAGCCCCTCTCCTTTCTTCAAAGTCAGAAAGTGAAGCTGAAAGTTCCAACCCTCAAATTACAAGGACTTTCCAAAAGTCACTTCATTAACATAAATCCACGTGTGGTTAGAAGGAGCTTGTTATGAATAACCGAAGACTTCTTAAACCTTTGTTCTTATCACTTAGAAAATCTGAGGATTTTAGGAGCTCTGTGCCAGAAAAGATCAAATATATATTTCTTATTATAAACCCAATATCACAAGATGCCTCAGCCAAGCTTGACTCACTCTGCCCCCACAGTTCCTACCATTCCATTTTATCATGCACCTGGACCCGTTCGCATATACTTGGCCCTGGAAGCATTTGAATTTTTGGCTTCAGGTCCTATCTGTGTAGATATTGTCCCTAGGGGTTTATGAAAACAAATTCAATCAGAAACGCTGGACTGGAAGAAACACAAGCTGGAATCAAGATTGCTGGGAGAAATATCAATAACCTCAGATATGCAGATAACACCACCCTTATGGCAGAAAGTGAAGAGGAACTAAAAAGCCTCTTGATGAAAGTGAAAGTGGAGAGTGAAAAAGTTGGCTTAAAGCTCAACATTCAGAAAACGAAGATCATGGCATCCGGTCCCATCACTTCATGGGAAATAGATGAGGAAACAGTGGAAACAGTGTCAGACTTTGTTTTGAGGAGGGGCTCCAAATCACTGCAGATGGTGGCTGTGGCCATGAAATTAAAAGATGCTTACTCCTTGGAAGAAAAGTTATGACCAACCTAGATAGCATATTCAAAAGCAGAGACATTACTTTTCTAACTAAGGTCCTTCTAGTCAAGGCTATGGTTTTTCCTGTGGCCATGTATGGATGTGAGAGTTGGACTGTAAAGAAGGCTGAGCACTGAAGAATTGATGCTTTTGAACTGTGGTGTTAGAGAAGACTCTTGAGAGTCCCTTGGACTGCAAGGAGATCCAACCAGTCCATTCTGAAGATCAACCCTGGGATTTCTTTGGAAGGAATGATGCTAAAGCTGAAGCTCCAGTACTTTGGCCACCTTATGTGAAGAGTTGACTTACTGGCAAAGACTCTGATGCTGGGAGGCAGGAGGAGAAGGGGCCGACCGAGGATGAGATGGCTGGATGGCATCACTGACTCGATGGAGGTGCGTCTAAGTGAACTCCGGGTGTTGGTGATGGACAGGGAGGCCTGGCATGTGTGATTCATGGGGTCGCAAAGAGTCAGACACGACTGAGCAACTGAACTGAACTGAACTGAAGACTCATTTTCCAAATGAGAATCGGTTTATTGGGGAAAAAATTGTTTACTCTGAGATCGAAGAATTATGTCTGTGTTGCAGTGGTTAAAATCAGGCAATTCCTACAACCTCTGTTCACTGCCATCTGTTTTATTAAAATAAACCAACAGCTCAGCTCAGCTCTTCTCTGCAAAGTCACCAGATGTCAATTTCTGGGATGTGGTCAGTATGAAAAGTGTTGAGATTTACATAATTGCATTGTATAATACCTGCAGCTCTGGGGCAGGCTGCAGCTAGTTCTTATTCATGCTCAGTTATGGGTCTATGATTCAAAGAGCCTGCTGTGTCTACTGCAGGACACTTTTTGCCTGGAAGCAAGTGGATACAGCATGGATCAGAAAGAGCATGATGGGATGAGAGAGGTGCTCAGAGGGCAAGGGCCATTATGGTAGATTGTCTCCAAGATGGCCCCTCAGATGCCCAGTTCCTGATGTTGACACCCAAGTATGATCCCCATCCCTTTAAGAACAAGCTGGATTCGGTAGCATAATAGTATACAGTAGAAGTGATAGAATGGCACTTCAGTGACTAAGTTTAGGCCCTCCCTTGCTCTCTCTTAAATTCTTTGTTCTGGGGGAAACCAGCTGACATATTGAGATCAATCTCATGTTGAAGCCCACATGCAAAGATCTGACAAAAATTTGAGGTCTGCAACAGTCCTGCCCACAGCCACAAGAGTCAGCTTCGAAGTAGATACCCACAGACTTGGGCCTTGAGTTGACTACAGGTCTAGCCACAGTGCAGCAAAGAAAAATGGAGGCAGGCAGAGCATGTCAGCTCTAAGACAATATGTATTATAATGCTTGTCCTTAGTGCCATTGTCATAGGAGCACATTCTTACTTGGTTATTCTGGACACGCATATTCTAAGACTGTGTCTTGGGGCAATTTACCTAACTCATCTGTCCCAATTTCCCAATCTTAAATGAAGGTTCATAAAGTCCTTCATGTGTCTGATGTATGCTCTAATTTAATGTATCCAGAAATAGATGTCTAAGTGATGATGTGCCCCTGGGTTAGTCCTGGTCAAAAGTGGGGAGTCAATCTGTCCACAGTGTGGGAATATTTATTGAAGTTAATGAGAATTGAGTACTGAATACACTGAGGAACACATGGGATTTTTATGTATTTATGCAAATTAGCATGGGCAAACAAAAAAAAGAGATGTCCAGGGAAATGCTGATGTTTGTTTTCTTTCACTGGTGCATGTTAATGACCTAAATAAGATTTGCAAATTGGTCTGTATCTACCTTTCAAGGTTAATATTGTAGTTTGGTGAGCCTTCAAATAGCTTGACTTGGATTACTGTGCTGGCAAGCTGCCAGGAAGCCTGAATCATTTTGCCACTGTCTAGTAATTTCATACATGATGATGGACACTGGTTACCCATGGGACATTCTAATCAGGGAAAAGAAAGAAAGAGAGAAGGGAAGGAGCCAATATTTTTTGTTTATGACCCAGATTTTAACTTTAAGTTCATTTTTCCAAACTCTCTTAGGGCAAAGATGATGTCTGCCTTTATTGATAACTTCTGTAAACAGAGATAACATCTCTGATCATTTTACTGTGAGAGTGAAGTAGTTCAGTCCTGTTTGACTCTTTGCTACCCCATGGACTGTAGCCTACCAGGCTCCCCCTCCATGGGATTTTCCAGGCAAGAATACTGGAATGGGTTGCCATTTCCTTCTGCAAGGGATCTTCTTGACCCAGGGATCAACCCTGAGGTCATTTTACTATTTGTTTTTTGTTTGTTTATTTTTTGAAGGAAAAAAAGATCATGTGTGTTTATCATAGAGATTAGGACTAGGCTTGACAAAGAGTTTGCTATCTTTCATCAATTCTTAATTAGCTGTCCTCTGTAAGAAAGAGCATATTTTTAGTTTGTGGCTTTTGTGGGGCACTGGGACAAAGTGGAAGAGGAGAGTGAAAAAGTTGGCTTAAAGCCAACATTCAGAAAACGAAGATCATGGCATCTGGTCCCATCACTTCATGGGAAATAGATGAGGAAACAGTGGAAACAGTGTCAGACTTTAATTTTGGGGGCTCCAAAATCACTGCAGATGGTGATTGCAGCCATGAAATTGAAAGACGCTTACTCCTTGGAAGGAAAGTTATGACCAACCTAGATCACATATTCAAAAGCAGAGACATTACTTTGCCAACAAAGATCCGTCTAGTCAAGGCTATAGTTTTTCCAGTGGTCATGTATGGATGTGAGAGTTGGACTGTGAAGAAAGCTGAGCACCGAAGAATTGATGCACTTGAACTGTGGCATTGGAGAAGACTCTTGGGAGTCCCTTGGACTGCAAGGAAATCCAACCAATCCATTCTGAAGGAGATCAGCCCTGGGATTTCTTTGGAAGGAATGATGCTAAAGCTGAAACTCCAGTACTTTGGCTACCTCATGAGAAGAGTTGACTCATTGGAAAAGACTTTGATGCTGGGAGGGATTGGGGGCAGGAGGAGAAGGGGCCGACAAAGGATGAGATGGCTGGATGGCATCACTGACTCGATGGACGTGAGTTTGGGTGAACTCTGGGAGTTGGTGATGGAAAAGGAGGCCTGGCATGCTGCGATTCATGGGGTCGCAAAGAGTCGGACACGACTGAGCGACTGAACTGAACTGAACTGGGACAAAGATATGGAAGTTTCAGAGAAGAGCTCTTGGTTTAGCTTGAAAAGGAAATTCCTATATTATAATTGATTGACATGCTACTCCAGACTTCATTAAAATATATCAAGCAGTTGCTGGATGACTGCTTGTTGTAAGTGCCTAAAAGAAACATCTCAAGGTTCATTTGGGGACAGCAAAGGCACATTTCAAAACAGAGTGGGTAGCCTTATCACTCTTTGCAGGGCAGAAGGTGAATTGTACTTAGCTAGTTCTATTACCTGTATATCAATGCCTAGAAATACCTGGAATAAGAAGGCTAGTGGACAAATTCATTTGGAGTTCTAAAGACAAATTATTAACACAGATTAAATAAAATTTCCTAGTCACAAAGAGTCGGCCACAACTGAGCGACTTCACCTTCACCTTCACCTTCACCATTATTGAAGTGAATCGTGCCTATAAATAGAAAATTCTTTGAAGTTTTGCAATTAGTAGAAAGGGTTACCAGCCTAGAAGGGAAATATGCCAGGTAGGGGTAAAGAAGACCAGTGACTCCAAAACAGCAGTCTATGGTTTGGCTAATATAGAATCACTCTAGTGTAATCCTATGTCTCTACCATGACTTAAGAGAAGGACATTGGAATTCATATGATAAATAAACTTTCCAAGTGATTTCATATATACCAGTTTAGGAACCTCTTTATTAGATGATCTCAAATTTTTTCTAAAGCTTTTAAAACTAAGATAATGTTAAGAGAAAAAAAAAAGGGCAGGAGGAGAAGGGGCCGACAAAGGATGAGATGGCTGGATGGCATCACTGACTCGATGGACGTGAGTTTGGGTGAACTCTGGGAGTTGGTGATGGAAAAGGAGGCCTGGCATGCTGCGATTCATGGGGTCGCAAAGAGTCGGACACGACTGAGCGACTGAACTGAACTGAACTGGGACAAAGATATGGAAGTTTCAGAGAAGAGCTCTTGGTTTAGCTTGAAAAGGAAATTCCTATATTATAATTGATTGACATGCTACTCCAGACTTCATTAAAATATATCAAGCAGTTGCTGGATGACTGCTTGTTGTAAGTGCCTAAAAGAAACATCTCAAGGTTCATTTGGGGACAGCAAAGGCACATTTCAAAACAGAGTGGGTAGCCTTATCACTCTTTGCAGGGCAGAAGGTGAATTGTACTTAGCTAGTTCTATTACCTGTATATCAATGCCTAGAAATACCTGGAATAAGAAGGCTAGTGGACAAATTCATTTGGAGTTCTAAAGACAAAATTATTAACACAGATTAAATAAAATTTCCTAGTCACAAAGAGTCGGCCACAACTGAGCGACTTCACCTTCACCTTCACCTTCACCATTATTGAAGTGAATCGTGCCTATAAATAGAAAATTCTTTGAAGTTTTGCAATTAGTAGAAAGGGTTACCAGCCTAGAAGGGAAATATGCCAGGTAGGGGTAAAGAAGACCAGTGACTCCAAAACAGCAGTCTATGGTTTGGCTAATATAGAATCACTCTAGTGTAATCCTATGTCTCTACCATGACTTAAGAGAAGGACATTGGAATTCATATGATAAATAAACTTTCCAAGTGATTTCATATATACCAGTTTAGGAACCTCTTTATTAGATGATCTCAAATTTTTTCTAAAGCTTTTAAAACTAAGATAATGTTAAGAGAAAAAAAAATGTGTTTTATTTTAGCTGAATTTCATTCTAAAATCTCAGTTTAAAATGCAGTTCTCTATTATCAGTGCATTACATTCAGCTAAGCTTCATCATTCATAATAAAGATGACTTTCATTCAGGGCTTCTCTAGTGTTTACAGATATTTGCCATACCTCAGAACTGACTACATACTTTGGTTCCAACTCTAAACTTACTAAGTGGAAAGTAAATTATAGAAGACACAATATTGGAACATCTAAGATGATACAAATAAAAATTTACTTTCCCCTTTTCAGATACTGAGCAAAAGTGAAACAAATAAGGGAAATATAGCCTTGTACATTTATGACTGAGGCATGTATATTGGGCCATGGTGCAAGGATAGGGTGGAGAAGGGCATGGCAACCCACTCCAGTATCCTTGCCTGCTGAATCCCATGGGCATAGAAGTCTGGTGGCTACAATCCACAGAGTCTCAAAGAATATGATATGACTGAAATAGATGGGGAAACAGTAGAAACAGTGTCAGACTTTATTTTTTTGAGCTCCAAAATCACTGGAGATGGTGACTGCAGCCATGAAATTAAAAGACGCTTACTCCTTGGAAGAAAAGTTATGACCAACTTAGTATATTCAAAAGCAGAGACATTACTTTGCCGACTAAGGTCCGTCTAGTCAAGGCTATGGTTTTTCCTGTGGTCATGTATGGATGTGAGAGTTGGACTGTGAAGAAGGCTGAGCGCTGAAGAACTGATGCTTTTGAACTGTGGTGTTGGAGAAGACTCTTGAGAGTCCCTTGGACTGCAAGGAGATCCAACCAGTCCATTCTGAGGGAGATCAACCCTGGGATTTCTTTGGAAGGAATGATGCTAAAGCTGAAGCTCCAGTACTTTGGCCACCTCACGTGAAGAGCTGACTCATTGGAAAAGACTCTGATGCTGGGAGGGATTGGGGGCAGGAGGAGAAGGGGACGACCGAGGATGAGATGGCTGGATGGCTTCACGGACTCAATGGACGTGAGTCTGAGTGAACTCCGGGAGTTGGTGATGGACAGGGAGGCCTCGCGTGCTGTGATTCATGTAAACACGACTGAGCTACTGAACTGAACTGAACTGAAGCAGCTTAGCACACACACACAAGCATAGGGTGGGATCACAACTGGGGGAGTAGGCAGTTGAGCAGACAAAAGAGAGTTAGGTATTGAAAGAGCAGGAGTATAGCAGGACAAGAGAGATGGAAAGACCAATCGTGGAAAGGGGGAGTTCCAGGGAAAGACTGGAATAGCTTGGCAAAATCTGGAATCTGTAAAGAAGTTTAACTCGTGACGTCTTATACATGAGCATATTTAAATCCTCTGTTGCTTAAAATCAGACTTATATAAATATCATGGGACTTGACAGTTGATAATGTCCACATAATTGAATGAGGATTGTTACTTAGTTTCGTTCCACACTCTACCAAGAGTCTGGAACGTAACACTGCTCAAAATCAGAGCAAATTAATTTTCCCGACAAGCCTGTTGTGTTAGGTGAAGAGGAAGATTCTGGAGACAAAGTGCTGAGTTCAAAATATTGTTGCTTTAAATCCTTTCTACGTGATTACCATAAATTGTAAAATGGAGATAATACTTACAGTTATCTAACAGAGCTATTATGTGCATTAATTAAGTAAATACATAGCAAGTGCCTAGATAAGCAATTGCCACAAAACGAGGACAAATCAGGAGAGTGATGGAGGTGAGGTGCTGTGACACTCTGTGTATGGTAGTTCCAGGTTCTGGGGGAAGAAGATGCATCTCATCAATTATGTGAGGCTCTTTCCAATCACTTCACCCTTCTCTCTAACTAATAAATATAAACACTTCTCTGCCTTCAATGGCAACTCATTGACAAGCTTTAAGTAAATGTATAGTTCAGTCCTTTCTCCAAATCAAAGGATGTCCTTTATGTTTTTAACCCCAGTGCCTGACTTATAGCAGTCACTAATGACTATGACTATGAAATGAATGAATGAAAGTACA
Organism: Aepyceros melampus; assembly: GCA_006408695.1. Lineage (NCBI taxonomy): Eukaryota > Metazoa > Chordata > Mammalia > Artiodactyla > Bovidae > Aepyceros > Aepyceros melampus. The sequence continues at coordinate 295,134 of SJXQ01010861.1, read as the reverse complement.
ATGAATGTCTATGATAAAACCAGATTATTATACCAGCATCAAAGAAGAAAAAATTATGAATTTTTATTTAACTCCCTATGGGTGCTATATTTCAAAGTACACATTAAGACACACTTGACCTAAAAGCAGTACTGAAACAAGTTGTTAAAGATTTCATTCAGTATTTGCTCAGGAAAAATCTCTGTCAGAGTTCCCCTGGGGAGTAACTAAGCTGGTAATCTATATGTTATCCTAGAAGGAGCATGGAGCCCCCAGTTAACAGCCTGGGTTCTAGAAAAACTGTGTCATCACCTAGTTCTTCAGCTCTGAGCAAGAAGTCAGTCTCTCTAAGCTCCAGTTTCCCCACTGGTAAAATAGGGATCATAATAGTAATAATTCTGAGTAGTTTTTAAAAGTTTAAGGATAAAATTATTTATAATACTTAACACATAATGCTTGGCATAGAATGTGTGCTCAAAAAATTAATTGATATATTATTTTTCATAATCATCACCTTGTAAAATTATATCATTCATATGAAAAGCACACAAACTACAGAAAGAAAAAGAGAAGCACTTATGAGAAAGGGGAAATTTTAAACACTGGATAACTGATAACATAAGGAGTTTCTGTTCATGTTTTAAGATTTGGTGCTGATACAATATTTAAATCTTTATGGAAAAGCCCCAATTTGATAGAGATATAAACTGACATATTTTTGATGCAATAACTGTGACCTACTTCAAAATAATCTAGACTGATGGCAACAGGGTCCAAAGATAACACAAGATTGGCCATACAGTGGCAACTGATTTTTTTAGCAACTCAGACATGGATATTCACTTCACTACCTTCTTTACTTTTATATCTGTTTGAAAACTTCTGTAATAAAAATTAAAAAAAATAATTAATGTTTCTGCTACTGCTGCTGCTGCATCTCTTCAGTCATGTCCGACTCTGTGAGACCCCATAGATGGCAGCCCACCAGGCTCCCCCATCCCCGGGATTCTCCAGGCAAGAATACTGGAGTGGGGTGCCATTGCTTTGTTACACACATATATATGAAAACAATGATAATATTCTGAAGTTTCTGGTTCCTAATTATCCGTATTCTCCCAGCCCTCACCTTTTCTCTGCGGGTTCCTCACGGGTACTTTACTCAAGAAGACACAGTGCTGCAGCAGAAAAATGATTCAAGGATAGCCTAGATTTTGTTACATGTTTGCTTGCTGATTTATTTTGAGAAGTTAGGGACACACAACTGATATTTGAATACAATTTCATCATGATTATTGAAAATGCCTTGGTAATGGTAGAAATGACAAGCAGAACAAGGAAGAGGTGAGGAATCTTCATTAGAAAGGTTAAAAGGTGAAATTTCAATAGGAAACTGAAAAATAGGTAGGTTTTCAAAAGAAGCTGTATGGGGGAGAAAAGGAAAGATGAACCACACTACTCCAATCATACATTAAAGAGAGCCTGTATCAAAAGGCAAAAAGAGATTTTAGAAGATTAAAGGGACAAATGACTAAGGAGAGGAATATGAATGGTTTAAATTATTCTGAACCATCATACGGAGGCTCTTAAGTGATGTCTGTGCCAGTGTCCTAGGGCTACCCTAACAAAGTACACACTGGTGGCTTAAAACAACAGAAATTTACTTTCTCACACATCTGGAGGCTCTAAGGCTAAAATCAAGGTGTCAGCAGATACCAACTCCTGCTGAAACCTGTAGTGAAATACTCTTTGATTCCTCACAGATTCTGGTAGTTTCCTAACAATCTTGCATTTCTTGGCTTTCAGCCACAGACAGCGATCTCTGCCTTCATCATCACATGGATTTCCTTGTGAGTCCCTGTCTTCGCATGGCTGTCTTTTTATAAGGACACCAGGCATTTGGACTAGAGCCCCACATTACTTCAGTATAACTTCAGCATAACTAATTGCAACTATAATGCTTCCATATCCAAACAAGTTCACATTTTTAAGTACTGGAGTTAGGACCTCAATCTCTCTTTCTTTCTCTCTCTTTGGCTATGCTGGGTCTTTGTTGTGGAGTATGGGCTTTCTCTAGTTGTAGCACACAGGATTCTCTTGCTGTGGAGCTTGAGCTCTAGAGTGCACCGTCTCTCTAGCTGTGGCTTGAGGGCTTAGTTGCTCTGAGGCATGTGGGATCTTAGGTATCAAACCCTAGTACCCTGCATTGGAAAGTGAATTCTTAACCGCTGGACCACCAGGGAAGCCTTTGGGTTCTAATCTTGGTTTGTCCATTTCTTATCCATGTGATGTTGGACCATTTCCCTCAAGTTCTCTCAATCTATGGAACAAGACTACCTGTTTCATACAATTGACAGTGTTCTTGCAGGAAGAAATAAAATGACAATGTAAAAGCACTTGGAGATCTCAGAGTCCCAGACTTGAACTCTGTAAAGTGCTATTACTGACCCTTCTATTCATGTCATTCACTAGCCCTGTGCAGACACACTAGAAACCTCAATAATCAGGATCATTTTCTATGAGTGAAAACTTTGCCTCTAGAACATTCTTAATAATATATGAAACTGCTATTTCAAAGAGAAAGAAAAGATCACTCAATGGAGGTGTCAAGCAGTGGCAGTCCAGAAGATTTGAAGAAAGAAGTAGAAATAAGCACAGTGCTGTTGAGTAAATAAATGCCAATCTTTCTCCTCCAAGATCTCTAGTTTTGTTGCAGGAAGGGGGACCCCTTCCAGGGCCCGAAACTGAACTCTTGTCTAACACTTGGAAATGAATTTTCTGAGGAGACACAGGTGCTGACAAAGCAAGAGATTTTATTGGGAAACGGCATCCAGGTGGAGAGCAGCAGGGTAAGGGAACCCAGGAGAACTGCTCTGTCATGTGGCTCACAGTCTCGGGTTTTATGGTGATGGGATTAGTTTCCGGGTGGCCTTGGCTAATCATTCTAATTCAGTCTTTCCTTGTGGCACACGCATGGCTCAGCCAAGATAGATGCTAATGAGAGGGATTCTGGGAAGTGGACGAACACGCGGTGTCTCCTTTCTACCTTTCCCGAACTCTTCTGGTTGGTGGTAGCTTATTAGTTCTGTATTCCTTATCAGGATCTCCTGTCATTAAACAACTCATGCAAATGGTTACTATGGTGCCCGGCCAGGGTGGGCGGTTTCAATCAGTGTGCTTCCCCTAACAGTTTCAATAGAGGAAGAACGTGGGCCTCTTTGTCCACAAAGGGAAAAGCCTGGAAGTCTCCTTTGGGCTAAGTCCAACTCTTCATGCAAAATGACTAATTAATGTGAGTAGTTTGAGTTTCAGACAGTCAATGAGCTTCAGTTTTCCTAAATAGAGACAAGATAACTTGGTCCTATATTTTGATCTTTTGATTCCTTTATCTTGCCAGTTAGAGGTGTAAACAGGAAGGCTTATGACACTAACAACTGAGGGTTGTTTCTGGGCAATTCAGGGCTCTCCAGAAAACTCAGCTTCCTAAATAGTTAAGTCTTAAGTTTGAGAGATGAGGAAGAATAATCAGATCCCTACTTCTAGAAAGTCACTTGTACCAGGAAGCCCTGTGTTTCAGTTATTGGTACTTGCCCAGCCTATAAATTAAACTAATGCCTTGATACCTATTGGTCATATTTTGTCCTATCATTTAGATTTCTATAGAAAGAAGGGGTGGCTATCAGCTAGCTTCACTTCCCCAGATCCTCCTAAAAATGTTATTGAGTCCAAGCTCACACTGCTCACCACACAATAGGCCAATGAACGCAAGAGATGAGGTGTTGAGGCAAAGAAGAGACTTTAATCGTGGAGGTGGCTGACCAAGAGGATGGCAGGCTAGTGCCCCAAAATAACCATCTGATTGGAGTCTGGATGCCAGGTTCTTTCATAGAGCAGAGAAAAAGAAGCAATGAGGATATAAAGTCAAAAGGCAGAAGAGAGGGAGATGCAGTGGGGAAGTAAAGTGAAAGGGACTTCAGTCTTTCAAAACATCTCCAGCCTTCAGAAGGAGTGCCATTAATCTCTTCTATTGGCAAGTGGGCAGGGACAAACCATCTCTCCTTGAGCTAAACAAAGGCACTTTAGTTTACAGTCAAGCAGAGAAGCAAGGTCTTCCAGGCAAGCCATTGAGTATGATTATAATAATAAAAGCAGTGGAAAGCAAGTCAAAGAAACAGTTTCCAAACTGGAGTCAAAATTGGCTTTCTCCCTGCAACATACACATCTACCTCCTCAACACCCAAAAAATAAAATTGAGTTGAGTTATAGAAGGAATTGTGGTAATGGAGAAGCTTTTGAGAGTTCTTGGACAGCAAAGAGGTCAAAATCAGTCAATCCTAAAGTAAATTAACTCTGAATATTCATTGGAAGTGTGGCTGAGAAAGAAGCCATTTCTGATTCCATGTTGGAACTGTTTCTTTGATTTGCTTTTCATTGCTTTTGTTATTATAATCATACAGAATGGCCTGCCTCAAAGAATTATTTCCCTCTGCCTTACTGTTAAACTAATCAAAACAGCAAGAGAGTTCCAGAAAAACTATTTCTGCTTTATTGACTATCCCAAAGCCTTTGACTGTGTGGATCACAATAAACCGGGAAATTCTGAAAGAGATGGGAATACCAGACCACCTGACCTGCCTCCTGAGAAATCTGTATGCAGATCAGGAAGCAACAGTTAGAACTGGACATGGAACAACAGACTGGTTCCAAATAGGAAAAGGAATATGTCAAGGCTGTATATTGTCACCCTGCTTATTTAACTTATATGCAGAGTACATCATGAGAAACGCTGGGCTGAGTGAAGCACAAGCTGAAATCAAGACTGTGGGGACAAATATCAATAACCTCAGATATGCAGATGACAACAGACTTATGGCAGAAAATGAAGAAGAACTAAAGAGCCTCTTGATGAAAGTAAAAGAGGAGAGTGAAAAAGTTGGCTTAAAGCTCAACAGTCAGAAAACCAAGATTGTGGCATCTGGTTCCATCACTTCATGGCGCATAGATGGGGAAACAATCAAAACAGTGAGAGACTTTATTTTTCTGGGCTCCAAAATCACTGCAGATGGTGACTGCAGCCATGAAATTAAAAGATGTTTGCTCCTTGGAAGAAAAGTTATGACCAACCTAGACAACATATTAAAAAGCAGAGACATTACTTTGTCAACAAAAGTCCATCTAGTCAAAGCTATGATTTTTCCAGTAGTCATGTATGGATGTGAGAGTTGGACTATAAAAGAAGCTGAGTGCCGAAGAATTGATGCTTTTGAATTGTGGTGTTGGAGAAGACTCTAGAGAGTCCCTTGGACTGCAGGATATCCAACCAGTCCATCCTAAAGGAAATCAGTCCTGAATATTTATTGGAAGGACTGATGCTAAAGCTGAAACTCTAGTACTTTGGCCTCCTGATGCAAAGAACTGATTTTAAAATATCCTGATGCTGGAAAAGACTGAAGGCAGGAGGAGAAGGGGACAACAGAGGATGAGATGGTTGGATAACAGCACCGACTCAATGGGCATGAGTTTGAGTAAACTCCGGGAGTTGGTGATGGACAGGGAGGCCTGGCATGCTTCAGTCCATGGTGTTGCAGAGAGTCAGACATGACTAAGCAACTGAACTGAACTGAAGGTACCTTTGTTCAGAATCCTGTCCACCAGTGATGGCAGGAAGGAAGAAATTAACACATCCCCTGTCTGAGGCTTGCCATTCTAGGAGATGTTTGCAAGATTAAAGGCCTTTTTTACTTTGCTTCCTCACCTGCCTGCATCTCTGATCTTTAAAAAACCTTGCATCCAGACCCCTTTAAGATAGTTATCTTGAGGCTCTACTTTGCCTTTTTCTTGGTCAGTCAGCTCCCCAAATAAAGTCCCTTCCTTGTCTTAACCTTTACTGGCGTATCATGTGGTGACTAGAGTGAACTTGGACTCAGTAAGAGAAGGACTGATGCTGAAGCTGAAGCTTCGATACTTTGGCCACCTGATACAAAGATCCTACTCATTGGAAAAGATCCTGGTGCTGGGAAAGATTGAGGGCAAGAGGAGAAGGGGGGAAAAGAGGATGAGATGGATGGATGGTGTCATCGATGAGTTTTAGCAAACCATGGAAGACAGTGAAGAACAGGAAAGCATGGTGTGTTGTAGTCCATGGGGTCACAAAGAGTCAGACACAACTTAGCGACTGAATAATGAACAACAACAGAAGGAAAGCTCAAGATCACAGATCTCAAGTTAACTAGGGTCAGATCCCACCTTGAAAAGGAATCGATAGGAAGAACAAGTTATGAGGTGGCCAGGAAAAGGATCTGAAGTGGGTCAGTTCTGTTAACCTTAAAGTAGAGCAATCCCACCAGCTAGCAATTTCTAAGGCACACAGAGCTGGAGATTCTTTTATTGCCAGAATGCCCAGGAACCTGAAGGAGATGGGTTGTGAGACAAGAATGAGTTGAAAGGCCAGGGTGTGATGTAGAGGAGGAAGAGCACAGAGGCAGGCCTGAGAGGAGGCTGTGCAGACTGCCTACTTGCAACTCCCACTTACTATCAGGTGACACAGTGAGGTCAGTTGCAGGCAGGACTGTGGTGAGGAGCTAGGAGGAAACATGGGGAATTCATGAAAGCACCAAAATGCTCTGGGAACAGACTGGATGATGGTCTGGGCCCCAGTTTACACAGGTAAGCAGGAGGTTCAAAACATTTATTTGGTCAGGTTTGAGACAAAAAAATGATCAAGTCAGAGTCAGATTTGTTTTGCAAAGTGTGAAAGTAAAGATTAAAAGGAGGAGATGACACTTAGTAAACTCTCCATTCATCAATATTCCTGTGGATTTTCCCACTTTGTCATTCTCTCCTTATTAAAGTCCCCCCAAATAAACCAGAGAATAAAACAAGTCTCTCTTCCTCTTGGAGCTGGCCTGGTGGCCATGGGTGTTGCCTGGAAAGTCTTCTGAGTGCAAATGTTGCTGTTTGTCAGCCAAGGAAAACATCGCCCACCTTCTTTCATTCCTTGCAGCTCCAGGAAATGTTCTCCCATGGTCTCCCACTCAGAGGCCCCCTCCTTGCCTCCTCCCTCTACAGTATGAAGCAAATCTGTCAGTAGTCTGGGCAGGGCCACAATACAAGAGCCATTTGGCAAAAAAGTGGGTGTTATCTTCAAGAAAAGCAAATTCTGTCTCTGCTGGGTATCAGTCTATAATTATCCCAAAAGTGTCTGAGGAAACCTGGGGTTTCTCTCTGGCTTCGTTGCTGTTTTGTTTTGTTTTTCTTAGTCACTTGGAACTATTGAACTGAGTAAAGTTGCTAAATAGAAATAAAGACTAGAACTATGATGAGATATTTTTGAAGTGATATAAGATGATCCCAGATCATAAGACTATTAAGGACTTTTGTAACTGTTTCTTAGTGTTGTGTTTATTGCCTCTGTAAGATCCCAGAAAGTTTGTCTCCAGAGTCTCACATTTCAGAGTCTAGTCTAAAGGAATTTCTTTTGCCCTGAGTGGTTTGAGTCAAAGATAGTGAGTTCAGTTTCACCATGGGTTAGATTCAATCAGTTCTGTTTAGTTGTTTAGTCATGTCTGACTCTTTGTGACCTCATGGACTGCAGCATGCAAGGCTTCCCTGTCCATCATCAACTCCCAGAGCTTGCTTAAACTCATGTCCATTGAGTCAGTGATGCCATCCAACCATCTCATCCTCTGTCATCACTTTCTCCTCCTGCCTTCAGTCTTTCCTAGAATCAGGGTCTTTTCTGATGAGTCAGTTCTTCACATCAGGTGGCCAAAGTATTAGAGCTTCATCTACAGCATCAGTCCTTCCAATGAATATTCAGGACTGATTTCCTTTAGGATTGACTGGTTTGATCTCCCTTCAGTCCAAGGGACTCTGAAGAGTCTTCTTCAACACTGCATTTTAAAAGCATCAATTCTTTGGCACTCAGCTTTCTTTTTGAGAAGATTGGTTAGTTAATATCTAGATCTCTCAGTATAGAAAGGAACTGGGCAGGAAAGACCTTTAATCTAACCTGCTGAATATCCTGACATAGAGGCTCAGGAGATGCTACCAATTAGGAAGTTCTCTGTCACCCATTCACCACTCTACAATAGTTGTACTTCAAGGCATTCAGGGCTGTCTGCTCCTCATTTATACTCCTAATCCCACAAACACATTTTATTTTTCATTTACCTCAGAAATAAGCTCTCAGCACCACATCAAGGAGTAAAATAGTGACAGAATGGCATTCATTGCCCAGTAAGATGTGAGGTCAAAGGGAAACATTTGTATATATATCACACATTAGGAGCCAAGTTTAGTAATAGCTAGAGTGGTAACCATGAAGATTATATCACTTGTTCTTCAGTCGTTAGCTGCTGCTGCTGCTAAGTCATTTAGTTGTGTCTGACTCTGTGTGACCCCAAAGACGACAGCCCACCATGCTCCCCCGTCCCTAGGATTCTCCAGGCAAGAATATTAGAGTGGGTTGCCATTTCCTTCTCCAATGCAAGAAAGTGAAAAGTGAAAGTGAAGTCTCTCAGTCGTGTCTAACTCTTCATGACCCCATGGACTGCAGCCTACCAGGCTCTTCCATCCATGTTATTTTCCAGGCAAGATTCCTGGAGTAGGTTGCCATTGCCTTCTCTGCTTCATATGTTAAATCGTGTCCAACTCTTTGCAACAAGGAGCAAGCCTGTTCTCCAGGCAAGAATACTGGGATGGATAGTCATTCCCTTCTCCAGGGGATCTTCCCAACCCAGGGACTGAACCTAGGTCTCCTGCATTGCAGGGAGATTCTTTATCATATGAGCCATCAGGGAAGCCCTTGTATCACTTATTAAGATGCAAAGTTATTGTATTAGTCTGCACAGCTGCCATGACAGGATCAGTTGCTCAGTTCAGTTCTCAGTCATGTCTGACTCTTTACAACCCCATGGACTGCAGCACACCAGGCCTCCCTGTCCATCACCAACTCCCAGAGCTTACTCAAATTCATGTCCATTAAATCAGTGATGCCATCCAACCATCTCATCCTCTGTGGATACCACAGACCAAACAGATAAAGCAACAGATATTCATTTTCCCATATTTTTGGAGGCTGAAAGTCCAAGGTAATGATACCAGCAGAGGCCTCTGGTGAATCCTCTTTCCTGGGTTTAAAGATGATACCTTCTTGTGTCTTCACATGGCCTTTTCTCTGTGCATGTAATTGAAGTCAGATTTCAGGTGTCTCTCATTTTCTTATAAGGCCACCAGTCCTATTGAATTGGGACTTCACCCTTTTGATCTTATTTCCTAGAGAAGGAAATGACAAACCACTCCAATATGCTTGCTGGGAAAATCCCATGGACAGAGGAGCCTGGTGGGCTTAGTCCATGGGATTGGAAAGAGTCAGGTACAACTGAAAGGCTAACACTTCATTTCCAACTTTATTTATGTCATTTAATGCCCTATCTGCAATATTGTTACGTCAGGGGGTTAAGGCTTTAGTTTATGAATTTTGAGGGACCCAACCTAGTCCATAATACTCTGACATCTGGCCTGCAAAATTCATGTCTTTTTGGCATACAAACTATCAATACATTCTCTCTTTCTCAATGGCTCCAAATGTCTTTACTCATTCCTTCATTGATCCCAAATTCAAAGGCTTGTCTAAACCAGTTATGGGTGAGACTCAAGTTATGATTTATCATGAGGCAAAACTCTTCTCCAGCTGTGAACCTTTGAAACCAAACAAGTTATGTGTTTCCCAAATACAATGAATGGTAGGACAGGCATAGAATAGATACTCCCATTCCAAAAAGACAACAGAAGTGATGGATCCCAAGCAAGTCTGCTGCTGCTGTTGATAAATCACTTCAGTCGCGTCTGACTCTGTGTGACCCCATAGACAACAGCCCACCAGGCTCCCCTGTCCCTGGGATTCTCCAGGCAAGAACACTGGAGTGGGTTGCCATTACCTTCTCCACAACCAAGTCTAAAACCTAGCAATACAAATTCCTTTCCATCGTAAGACTTGAGAATAACCTCATTTGGCTCAGTGCTCTATCCTCTGGGTTCATGGAGGTAGCAGCATTACCCTCACAGCTGGCTATAAGTAGAAGCCCAGCCTCCTTGACTACATGCAGGGATCCTGCCCCCAGACTATGCAGGAAAGTTTTGTCCCTGAGTCACTGGGCCTCAGCATCCTGGCCCAGCCAATAACAAATCAAAGACGTGCCCCAACTCTCTGAACCCAAAAAGGAAAACAGCCTTACTCCCTGGGCTTCTGGTAGGAGTGACAGTCTTAATGATCTTTAAGTCACTTCTAGGTCACACTTCTTTTTTCTTGAAGGATAGCATATGTTCAAAGCCAGATAGCTCTATTGTCCCAGCCTTCTAGAATTTGAGAAGTCTTATAGACGTCATTTCTTATATCCCATCTTCCGTTTCCCTTACTCCAGTTAACAGTGTTTCTGCTGGTATAATCACATCTGTATTAGTTGCTTCAGCTGAAATGGCTAATTAATTCTGAGGGCAATCTCTTTATAGAGTGGTTGTTCTTATTCGCTGCAACCTTGGTATTCTCATCAGAGCACACTTTCTCTTTTTTCACAATATAGGTAAGATAAAAATTTTCTAGCTCTTTAAGGTCTGGTCCCTTTTGGCAAAATTAGTTTATCACTTTTTCTTACATTTTATTATAAGCAGTAAAGGGAAACCAGGCCATACCTTCAACACTACTTAGAAATTTCCCCTGATAAATATCCAAGGTCAACACTCATATGTCCTATCTTCCATTAAATTCTAGAACATAATTCCAAAAATTATTTGCCTCTTTAAAATAAGGATTATCTTTCCCCAGTTTCCAAGAAATGTTCATCATTTTCATCTGAGATCTCACCTGAAGCACTGTTCATTTCACATTTATACCAACATTCTGTTCTTGATGACATATGTATTCTCTCAGATGATAGAGGCTTCTCTATAGCTCACCTCTTTTCTTTCTGAGATCTCACCAGATTCACCTTCAACTTCCATGTTTCCACCAACAGTCCCTTCAAATCTAAGCTTTTTCTAACATGCTCCTCTACCTTCTTCACTCTCTATCCATCACCCAGTTCCAAGGCCACTTTATTTTTTAGTATTCCATACAATAGCATTCCACTTCACATAGTGAAGTCTGCATTAGTATACTCCAACTGCCGTAAGAAGAAACCGTAGATCTGGTGGCTTAAACACACTCATTTCTGTTTTCATAGTTCTGGATTCTGGGAGCTCGAGATCATTGTGTCAGCAGCGTTGTTTTTTGGTAAGCCTTCCTTCTTCAACTTGCAGGTGGTGCCTTCTCTCTGCATTCACATGGCCTTTTCTCTGTTACACACACAAGGTGAGGGAGAGCTCTGGTGTGTCTCCCTCTCCCCTTACAAAGACATAAATTCTATTGGAATTGGGCTCCACCCTATGATCCCATTTAATGGAATCAATTCCCTGAATATTCATTGGAAGGACTGATGAAGAAGCTGAAGCTCCAATACTTTGACCACCTGATACAAAGAGCTGACTCACTGGTAAAGACCCTGATGCTGGGAAAGATTGAGGGCAGGAGGAGAAGGGGACAGTAGACAATGAGATCATTGGATGGCATCATTGACTCAGTGGACATGAGTTTGAGAAAACTCCGGGAGATGGTAAAGGACAGGGAAGCCTGGTGTGCTGCAGTCCATGGGGTCACAAAGAGTCAGACAGGACTGAGTGACTGAACAACAACAACCTCCTTAAAGGCTCTGTCTCCAACCACAGTTAAATTAAAGGCCAGGGCTTCAATCTACACATTTTGAGGGGAATACAATTCAGTACTTAACAATTAACAAAAGATAAAAGCAGAGACAGAAGCAGCTCCGGAAATGTTTAGCTGAATAATTTTTCATATACTACCTCTGGTAAAAGACAATTGCTTAAAATTAGTCAGCAATGCATGCACCTTCCTACAGAAGAGAGGAGAGGGCCACAGAAATAAACTATATTCCTCCTGCCTTTGGCTAATACTTTCCAGGCTTGGGAGCATGACCAGTCTGGATATAAATGTCACTCCAGTTCAGGATTAGCCAAAGGGATTTTGAGATCACTCAGGTGATCAAAGAGAAAAAGCATTTCCGTTCAACATCACTGGGCCTGAATGGAGGGAGGTATCCTTGTTTGAAGGTGAAATATTGGAGGAAAAACTAATATGAAGTCTATAGAAAGCTCCGTTCACATGGAAAAACAATCTAAGCATGCAAGCGAAAAACCCATGCAAAGAGTTTTAGAATACAATCATTTTGTTTTCTCTGTGATATTCTGGAAAACTAGAGTAGACTGTGAAAGAGATTAATAAACAATTGGCTGAAAATATTTAATTTCAAATTAAATGGTTATCAATAATGTGGATCAAAAACCCCAAAGATAAGAGAACTTTAAATTCTATAAGTCTTCTTAAATATCAAGAAATTGAGTTATTAGATATTCTTTAATCTGAAAAATCGGGGAAAATGTGTAGGCCTAGAAGTTTTACAAAAGTTAGAGACAATCTTCAATTCAGTGGTTCTCAAGGTGTGGTTCCTCAGACCATCAGCATCAGCATCACCTGAGATCTAGTTAAAAATGCATTTCCTCAGGTTCACCTGCAAACAGACTGAATCAGGAATCTTGAGAGTGGGACACAGTAATCTATGGTCCAACAGTCCCTCCAGATGATTCTGCTACATCCTGAGATTTGAGAATGTGAAGTCTCTTCAAAATCAGTAAGTAAACATAAAAAACATAAACCACAGCAAGAAACTATTCATAACTCTAATCATTCTCTCAACAAATATTTATGGGTATGCACCATTCTAGGTACTGGGAACACAATAGTAAAAACTTCAGTCATAGAGCAGTCTACAAGGTATACAGAAAAATTTAAACAACAAGAGAGCAAGGACACCTTAAAAATAGAATACATGAAAAATAACACAAATAAACAAGTTATTACAATAAATGTGTATAATCTAAATTTTGCAAAATTGGACCACTATAATTCTGATTGGATAAAAACAAAATTCAACATTTACTGCTTAAAAAGCCCACACCTAACATCAGGGAATCTCAGTAACAATGATAATAATAATAATTGCTTTGATTAGGATTATGATTGAAGAATTTCTAGGCAAATGCAAAGAAAAATAATGGAACAATACTTATTGCAGAGATAATATGACTCAGGATCAAAATAACATCTGGAATTTAGGAGGGAAACCCATGTACAACTTGAAACAGACAATGTTGTACACAGTTAGCTTTAAGGACTTAAGGGGTGTGATGAGATGGGGTGAGGCCTGGTTATGTCAAAAGGGCTGAGGGCAGAGTAAGAAAAACTAAATTCTCTGTCTTTCATACCACTGGAAGTACAGATGATTATTTAAATGGTACATGCAAAGTATTTTTAAAATATGCACTTCCTTTAATGGGAATATAATTAGCTCAGCAAGCCTGTGGTTTTATGGGTATATTGTTTAGAATAAGACTAAATGAAAAAAAAAGTTAATTTAAGGAAATTATTGAGAAAAAATTATATATTCCAATTACTTCTCTTGAATACAAAAGATAATCAGATACGAAGGCGATCCCTTAAAAAAGGAAAACTGAAGTTTAGATGATAGTGTGATAATTAAGGTGAAATCACTATATTGAATGGAATTCATCAATTATTCAGCACTCAGTTCTTTAAAGCCATAGACAAAATTTGCCATTATTATCTCTTCAGGGATTAGAATAGTGACTTTTTTTTCCAGAAGCCATTAAGACTGAAGGAACCCTGGACCTCATCTTATTCTACTGCAACCTACTTTTGTTTTGAAATTAGTACTGTGTTGTGCTTTACAATCACTTGCAAAGTAATACAGATATAAAGAGAAAGTAGTTTTGAAGAAGCTACTTGACACTATCCTATGAATTCAAGTTCAGTGCTGTTCAGCTATGAAAAAAATTCCAAATAACATTACATCATACACTGCCTCAATTTGTAAATGATCCTCTTCTGCTTACAATGCAGCAGCTTTGTCCCTGGTCCTCTGGCCCATCTGCTCTGCTCCTTCATAGCCTTCACACTGCATTTTTCATTAGCTTTTTAAAGAATCTACAATAATAGGATAGGGAAGACTTGGCCTCCCATCTATATTAAAATGCTTCAGGCATAACATTATTGACCTCTGAGGAATTGTTCTGAGAAAGAATCATAATCACAGTTTTAATCACAGCTACTTAGATTTCTGCCCCAAATTGCCAGTTGGAGGCAAACTGACCAGTCACCACAAATATTAGCAACGAATAAAACACAACATATGGAGGAAAGCCAGAATATTTCACAAATGTGAATCGCGTGACTCCAGTGATTAGCGAAGCATAATGTATTTTCTCCCCTAGAGCTGAGCTGGAATGAGACACTTAGGGAGGGAACTAGAAAGCAAGTCCATTCGGTGCCAAGACAGCCTGATGGGACTATTGAAGGGATGGAAATTCACTGCTTGTTTTGTCTGGTAATCATTGAGTCAAAGAACCACACACCTCTAAAGGAACTTGAAATTCATCCCAAAAATGAGGACGCTGTGGTAAATGCCCTGTTAAGGCTAAGACAAGCTTAAATTCCAGGAAGGTTTTTTTGTTTTTCCCCTTTCCTGTCTTCTACTAAATGTTGCTATGCTTTTGGAGACAAGTGGAGTTAACACAAAAGTCAAAGGAGATACTTCCCTGACAGTCCAGTAGTTAAGACTCTGCACTTCTGCTGCAGGGAACATGGGTTTGATCCCTGATCCAGGAACTAAGATTCCACAATGTGGAAACAGCTAAAAAAAGTACAAAAAACAATAAAAAAAAAAAAAAAATCAAAGGAACTGGAAGCAGACAACTTTTATTCCAAAGCTGAAGGTTTGTTTGAACATATATCACTAAAGAATCTTTAATGTTCAAATTAAATGCGACCACATAGAGATAATGAGGGGAAATGATTTCAGAATTCATAATAAATTCAAATTTTGTTTTTTGTACAATTCCTAGAATTATAAATCAGGAAGAAATTTAAGATATTCAATTTGGACTTTCACAGCCTCCTAACAACAACAGCAAAGATTAAAAGTAGGATAAATATAAGTACAATTAGTGAGACAAATTTTTGTTTTGTTTTGTTTGAGATATTTGTTCTTGAGCTGAAGTTCATGTGCCCAATGAGCCTTGAGACCAAACAAATCAAAACAGTGGACTTTGGAGCAGAAAAAGATTTATAACTAGGGTCAAGCAAGGGAAAGAGGCAGCTCATGCTTAAAAGACTCAAATTCCCCTCTGGTTTTCAGCAGAGTTTTAAAAACAACATACAGGGTGAGGGCTGTAGAGTGTATGACTCTTCTGATTGGTTGGTGTTGAGGTGACAGGGTGGTGCCCGGGAATCTCAATCATCAGCCTTCTGGTTCTGACTGATCTGTGGTCTCAGCATACAGTTACCACTCTCCATCTGAGTGGAGGCCTTGTTTCCCACAGAACAATTCAAATATATGTGTCGACTGTTGTGCATTTCCCACGAAGAGGAACTAAGAACTTGCTTTATAGCTATACTATTATTTCTTTCTTTCTTATTTCCTCCTTTGTTTCTGCATTCTCTCCCTTTCTCTAATTAGTAACTGTTTGAACTTGCCCTTTGGAATTCAGGACATATCTAGGAGGCTGAGGATTTCCCAGGTGGCACTAGCAGTAAAGAATCCACCTGCCAATGCAGGAGACATAAGAGACATGGGTTCAGTTCCTGGAGTGACAAGATCCCCTGGAGAAGGAAATGACCATCCATTCCAGCATTCCTGCCTGGAAAACCCCATGGACAGAGGAGCCTGATGGGCTACAGTCCATAGGGTTGCAAAGAATTGGATATGACTTAGCGACTGAGCATGCATGCTAGGAGGCTGAAGACTTTTCCTACAAATAAGAAATGAAGACATGGAAAGTCTTTTGTACCTAGGAGGGCCCACAAGGACTTTCTTTGATACTTCTCAATCTTAGGGAGAACAGGTATGGGACAAGAAAGGGAATAAAGTTTTGGATAGAGAGGTTAATCATAAACTTGGCAGAGGAACTCAGTTTTAGGGGGCTTAGGTTTCATGATTTTTAATCATCTGAAAGTCACTTAGGGCTACCAAATATGAAAGTTACCAGCCACACCTGTAGTGGTTGTTCTTGGTGTCCTGTCTATACCATCTCCCCCTCACCACTTTGGTGCAAGTCAGCCTGACTTCCAACCTCCGTAGCCTCCCCTGATTGCTCCTCTGGCTCCTAGAGCCTGTTTTGACCACCTCCATAGCAGGACTGAAATATTCATGAGGTAACACCTCTTAGTCATTAAAATGACTTTCTGGATTTGGAGAATAAATACTGGAACTCTCTCCTCAGTGGAGAAAACTCTGAGATGCATTCTTACATTGATCCCATTGGGCTCAAGCTTCAATATGTGTGTTGCATGCTTAGTCACTCAGTGGTGTCCAACTTTTTGTGACCCATGGATGGGAGCCCACCAGCCTCCTCTGTCCATAGGATCTTCAGGCAAAAATACTGCAGTGGGTAGCCATTCCCTTCTCCAGGGGATCTTCCCAACCCAGAGATAGAACCCAGGTCTCCAGCATTGCAGGCTAGTTCTTTACCATCTGAGCCATCAGGGAAGCCAAGCTTCAATATATCTGATAAAAAAAATCCTTTTTTATTTCCTTCCCTTCCTCACTTGACTTCCTCACTCTCTACTGGTATTTCCTGAGATTCTAAGTAAAATACCTCACTCGAGTGTTTCAGAATTCATTTCTGTAAGCAGTCAAACTAAGGAAACTGGCCTCAAATGTAGTTCCAAGAAGAGAGTCTCAAAATAGAATATTGAAAATCAATCATTTTTTAGGACAACTGGCAGCAGTTATCTCATTTATGGTGGTGGGGTAGTGATAACCATTGGGGCATCACATCACATTACTAAGAATCTTACCTGTGATTAATCAGTTGGTATAGAACGCCTTGACATATCTAATATTGGCCACATTTGAGAGATAGGAAGACAAGCTCCTTGACTGATGTTAAGTGTCATTAGTGCCCCAAAGGAAGAAAATAAAGGCTCAGATCAGACCACTCAGGGAATTGCATGAAAACAGTAGATTTTTAATGACAACATTTAAAGAGATCTTCATGTCTTATATACCAACGAAAAACTATACTGAAAATCAACCATAATATCTGATTTTGAGAGTAACTAGATAACAAAGAAGGTAAATTCATAATCCCTGCAGTCCCCTATGGTAAAGGAAAGGGCCTCATCTGAGATCTGTGATGAAGCTATCTGAACAGATGTGCTTGAGAACCTTGGACCTCCAGATTCTTTTGCAGTATAAGTATTCCATTTCTCCCTGATGAAGCAAGCAGTCTGGAGGCCAAGAAAATACCACATTGAATTAGATGCCTTAAAAATAATTCTTGCACTCCTAAAGACAGACCTTCTCATTTATAGGCCAATAACTAGGGTCAAGTTTTAGCTTGGCCTACTTGGAAAATAATCTCTCACTCATTAAAGAAACAGAGTGAACTTAGAGAAAATACCTGGAGATGAATGTTGAAGATGCTAGATGGATGATGGGGCCAAGATATAAAGCTAAATATAATATTTTAATGATATGGGGGCCTCTTCTTATATCCCGAAAAGCCTCTGGAGACAATCCTAACATGTTTTGGGGATAGTTACAATGTCTATGATAAAATTCCAGATTGAGATTTATCAGGCAGCTACTTTTTAAACATTTTTTTAATTGAAATAATAGTTGATTTATAACATTGCGTTTATTTATCTATTTATATTTTTGGTCACACCCTTTGGCATGTCGGATCTTTGTTCCCTGATCAAAGATCAAACCCACAATCCCTTGCCTTGAAAGGCAAAGTGTTAACCTACTGGAAGGGAAGTAGGGAAATCCCAAGGTGGCTACTCTTAATCATCAGAGGCAAACAGTGTATAATTGCCATTACAGATAGCAAGGTCAGAATGGCAGACAGGGATCTGTGGCAATAGAGCCCAGGCCTTGTAATTTTTAACAATTAGATAGATATACAGACATGAAATTAAAAGACGCTTACTCCTTGGAAGAAAAGTTGTGACCAACCTAGATAGTATATTCAAAAGCAGAGACATTACTTTGCCGACTAAGGTCCGTCTAGTCAAGGCTATGGTTTTTCCAGTCATCATGTATGGACGTGAGAGTTGGACTGTGAAGAAGGCTGAGAGCCAAAGAATTGATGCACTTGAACTGTGGTGTTGGAGAAGACTCTTGAGAGTCCCTTGGACTGCAAGGAGATCCAACCAGTCCATTCTGAAGGAGATCAGCCCTGGGATTTCTTTGGAAGGAATGATGCTAAAGCTGAAACTCCAGTACTTTGGCCACCTCATGAGAAGAGTTGACTCATTGGAAAAGACTTTGATGCTGGGAGGGATTGGGGGCAGGAGGAGAAGGGGCCGACAAAGGATGAGATGACTGGATGGCATCACTGACTCGATGGAGGTGAGTTTGAGTGAACTCTGGGAGTTGGTGATGGACAGGGAGGCCTGGTGTGTGTGATTTATGGGGTCGCAAAGAGTCGGACACAACTGAGCGACTGAACTGAACTGAATAGCCAGAAAGAATTGATTGACCCATTTAACCAAAACAAGATCTATATCTGGTGAATAAAGGTGAATGTCAGCTGTCTCACTGGACAAGTCAGAATTTCTCAGCTAGTATCCAAACATCAGCCTGTTCTTAGACTCAGAGCCTATCAATTGAAGGGCTCGCTGAGTCTTCTTAAGAAAGAACCTTATAATGGCACAGAAATAATACAGTAGCAATTGGTCCAATACTGTCCCAAAGGACTCCCAATTGTCAGCAAGCTAACAGTTTACTGGGAAAGGGGGAATATTCAGATCTTTCAAGGGCTGCTGGATATAAGATCTAAGCTGATATTTATATCAAAGAATGCTGCAAGGTAATAAATATGGTCCAGTGAAAAGCCTGGCCCAGTGTCACACAAGTTTATTGATACCAGATGGCCCAAATTGTCATCATGTTTCTCCCTGCTCCATGGGAACAAATTGAAGTGAAGCAATAATGGGGCAGGGAGGAGCATGTCTGGAACACATAGAATTTCTCAGGATAATTTATGATGTTTCCTTGTTTAATGATAACTCTAAAAGGGCAATTGCAATAATCACAGACTAACAGAGGCCTTGGAGCTCTCAGAGTTATCTCAAGAAGTGTGGATCATCTAGGAAAAGCAACATAAACTAGTAGAAATACCAGTTGATCAGTTCAGTTCAGTTGCTCAGTTGTGTCCGACTCTTTGTGACCCCATGAATTGCAGCACGCCAGGCCTCCTTGTCCATCACCAACTCCCGGAGTTCACTCAAACTCACATCCATTGAGTCGGTGATGCCATCCAGCCATCTCATCCTCGGTCGGCCCCTTCTCCTCCTGCCCTCAATCCCTCCCAGCATCAAAGTCTTTTCCAATGAGTCAACTCGTCACATGAGGTGGCCAAAGTACTGGAGTTTCAGCTTTAGCATCATTCCTTCCAAAGAAATCACAGAGTTGATCTCCTTCGAATGGACTGGTTGGATCTCCTTGCAGTCCAAGGGATTCTCAACAGTATTCTCCAACACCACAGTTCAAAAGTATGAATTTTTCAGTGCTCAGCTTTCTTCACAGTCCAACTCTCACATCCATAGTAAGGAGTAAAAGGGAACTCTATTGTAGAATGGGCTGTAGAAGAGCAATATGATAAACATCAATTACGACTGTGGGACTAATTACAAGCAGCATTAAGAATCCAAGTTGCCTCATTAATCAGATATGTACAATTAATACAGGCTTCCCGGAAGGCTCAGATTATAAAGAATCTGCCTGCAATGCAGGAGACACAGGTTCCACCCCTGGGTCATGAAGATCCCCTAGAGAAGGGAATGGCTACACATTCCCATATTCTCGTCTGGAGAATTCCATGGACAGAGGAGCTATAGACATGGATTCACAAAGAGCTGAACACAGCTAACCAACTAACATACATGGACACATATGATTAATGCATCATGATTAATATTATACATATTATATATAATGTATATATATATATTAATCATATAATAATAACCAGAAACTAGCTTGAAGAGTCAGGGACAGGACAGAGTGAAGTTATTGAGGAACATGAATGCATGATGTGAGAAGACTGTGCCTCAGCATTCGTAGCAATCTCTTCATTCTTTACTCTGCTTATCTCCAATCTTGGCCTAATGTGGTGTGTTCACCTCATTTACTTTCCTATTGAAAAGAGAATATGTTCATAGTAGGAAAACATTCCAATTTAGCATCATCTAGAATAGAGAGAAAAAGAGAGAAATTGAATTCTTCCTTGCAGCTGCCTCTATAGATATCCAGTTTAAAATCCTATGGCCCTAATGGGCCAACTCCTTTGACCAATGATTCTTGCCAAGTAGTTGGAATATCTTTGCCCATGTCAGAAATGGATGTTCAATATAGTCAGATAAGTTTGAACCCTGTCATGTTGGGGCTTGTCCCTCACTTCTTTGTGTGAAGAATTGAAGTATTTTAAGCCACCTCAGAGGGACATATCTTGACTAGGGATCCACCCAGGAAGTATGTTAGAAATTCCTGCTGGACTGCTCAGGACACATAGACAACGTTCTGAGGTTTCTTCTCATATGGTGCAGAGGAACCCACAGCTTCCTGAGTATTCCCAGCGGAAAAACAGCTGAGACACAGCACCTCAGGAGTAGGCACAAACTTCACAACAAGTGCTATGAAACTTAACAGCCTAAGTTAGGGGCTACATGGAGGTTATGGCTGAGAGGTGGCATTTGCAGTGCCAAGCAAGTCATTAAGGAAAGACTGCTGAGCCTAATCAAACTGAAGGAAGTGCCACCATGTTCACCAGCTACAGACGTCAGCCTTAGGCATCAGCAGTGCTCCCAGGGACCAGCAGAGAAGGGATATTTCCTAGATGTCTCCAGACTCTTGATAGTGATAGATTCTAAGTGAAGACAGACTCTTTTGTGACCCCATTGATTCCTCTGTCCCTGGGATTTCCATGGGTTTCTCTGTCCATGGGATTTCTCAGGCAAGAATACTGGAGTGGGCCATTTTCTTCTCCAGGGGATCTTCCCGATCCAGGGATTGAACCTAAATCTCCTGCATTGCAGGCAGATTCTTTAGCATCTGAGCCACCAGGGAATCTCAAACTCTTAAGAGGTAGTAAGAGGCAGACTAGTACCTCCTAGTAAAACTCCACTGTGTGTCACTTTCTTCCTACGTTCTACCATCTTATCTTCCTGTGACTCTGTGCTTTGCTCTCAGCCCATAGGTTTTCCAAGGGTGCTTCCCCATCTCATCTATAGCAGAGTCACCTGGGGTAGCTGGAAAAATATAGACCCTCGATCCCTCCATATACTTACAGTCAGAATTTCTGAAGGCGTAGCCTTGGAATCTATACTTTTGAAAACAAGAAGTTAAGCATCTGTGAGGGAGAAACATATTCTCCTTAAGTTATCCTTCTAGTGAGGAATAAGTTGTTCTTTCAGTTATTTTGGCTATTAGACATTTTCTTTTGACAACAGCAGGATCATGGAGCCATAGAGAGGTGACATCTATATGGGATTCAGGAGCTTATCCAGATCCTGAAGCTGCTGGTCCCAGGAGGTGGTTTATTCTTGCTGGGCACACAGGGCTCCAAACCCTAGCAAAAGAGTTTTTGTGACATAACAGATAAAAACAGGGAATTCCTAGAGAGACTGATAGACAGAAACCATTTACCAGCCACAGCACAGAGAGTGACGAGGGGGGAATCAAACTGGAGAGGAAATAACAATTTATTCCTTATGAAGTGGCTAATATGATTAGCTTTTCGGTATGTGTGTGTGAAGAGATGAACAGCTGGAGATGCTTTTGATCTCAGCCTGACTAGAGGATCACAACAGTGGGTGGAGGCAGCTCTCAGATCTCCTGCTCTAGGCAGCAAGCCCAGCTCTTTGAAGTGCCCCTCTTTCCACCTTTGCTGCTAACAGACAGGGAAGAAGGAGGTCATGTCCGCAGGGCAGGTTGAGGAGGCCTTGAAGTTTCTCCTGTCTCAGGAAGTGAATAGAGATGACCTTGGGAAAATTTGCAAAGTAGTTCAGGCTAAGTTTCAATGTCTCTCTATCGCTTGGCTCCATTGTTATCCCAGGCAAATAGAGGTGTCTTTGCTCCCCACAATTACAGAAGGTTCTTCCAGGGAGCCCTCCCCAGCTCAGATGACACTCCATGTCATAGCTTTCCTCCTCCATCCAGACTGGCCTGAACCCCTTCTGTCAGAATACTGACATCAAATGAATTCATCCTAGGCTTCAGTAATTTACAATACAAATACCTAACACTATCAAGGGTGATTATGCATTGGGTCCTATTTTAAGGACTGTAGTCTGATACTCATAATAACCCTATTACAGAGTTGGCAATCTTACTTGCTTAAATCACTTAATGGAGGCAACTCGCAACTCTGCTAAGGATAAGGCTCACTAGGTGGTAAGGAGAATTCTAAAGATAGATCTCTGAAAATGCCAGCCTTGCTTTCCCCAATATCTCAGTTCTTTTCCTAGAACTTCCTGAAGGTGTCCTTGTTGTGTGCCCACTCAGATATAAAAGAGTAAAAACAAATTACCTCACTATTGAAAACTTTGATAAATGAAAAATCATAACAAAAATACAAAACACAAAAAAAGTTGATAATTCAAATTTATTTTTGTATAATATATGATACAGCATCCCTAGCTCAGGTTGGCTTCTTCTTTCCAAGAGTTTTCAGAACAAGAAGAAATATACTCCCAGTATCATGACTTCCCTCATAGCTCAGTTGGTAAAGAATCTGCCTATAATTCAGGAGACCCCAGTTCGATCCCTGGGTTGGGAAGATCTGCTGGAGGAGTGATAGGCTACCCACTCCAGTATTCTTGAGCTTTCCTTGTGGCTCAGCTGGTAAAGAATCTGCCTGCAATATGGGAGACCTGGGTTCAATCCCTGGGTTGGGAAAATCCCCTGGAGAAGGGAAAGGCTACCCACTCCAGTATTCTAGGCTGGAGAATTCCATGGACTGTATAGTCCATGGGATCACAAAGAGTCAGACACAACTGAATGACTTTGACTTCATTTCACTTCACACCATATATGAATGTAAGAGTTGGATCATAAAGAAAGCTGAACACCAAAGAATTGATGCTTTTGAACTGTGATTTTCGAGAAGACTCTTGAGAGTTCCTTGGACTGCAAGATCAAATCAATCAATCCTAAAGGAAATAAGTCCTGAATATTCATTGGAAGAACTGATGCTGAAGCTGAAGCTCCAATACTTTGGCCACCTGATGAAAATAACTGACTCCTTGGAAAAGACCCTGATGCTAGGAAAGATTGAAGGCAGGAGGAGAAGGGGATGACAGAGGGTGAGATGGCTGGATGGCATCACCGACTCAATGGACATGAGTTTGAGCAAGCTCTGGGAATTGGTCATGGACAGGGAAACCTGGTGAGCTGCAGTCCATGGTGTCACAAAGAGTTGGACATGGCTGAGCAACTGAGCTGAACTGAAATGAATATTTATTTATTTTTTACCAGACACAGTACTAGGGCTTGAGTATACAATGGATGACAAGACAGATACAACATCTGTAATGTGGAAGAACATTTTGTATTCTATTACAAATCAATCACTAACGGGATGTTGCCTATAAGCTTAAATTATACATAATGGTCCATCTCTGAGAGTCCTGCCTCCCAGGTAATAAGCATTCAACTAAAATATTTTCATTTCACTCATAAGATACATCTTGACCAGTCCCACCTGTGAATGACTGCAGGGAGGAAGAAATTAAATATATCCCCTCCAGAGATTGATGGGAACCAAGAAATGTTTGGCTTACTCCCACTGCTTTTAGTATAAAAAAAAGTCTGAATTCTAACTCAGGCAAGATGGGTCTTTGGGGCACAAGCTCACCATCTTCTCGTTTGCTGCCTTTCCAAATAAAGTCATTATTCCTTGCTCCAGCGTTTTGCCTCTTGATTTTTATTGGGCTATTATAGGGTGAGCAATAGGAGCTTAGACTCAATGACACATATGCCCTCAAGAAACTTACAAGTTAGGTAAAAGAGCTTTGAGAGCACTTGATACAACCTCTTACTATTTTAATTCTGAGACATAATTAACAAATAACATTATGCTAGTTTCAAATATACAACATAATGATTCCATATTTGTGTGTTGCCAATTGATTACCATAATAAGTTCAGTTGACATGTTCACATGTTAGTTTAGTTGACATGCTCCAGTTGACGTGATTATTTGGCACACGTCACATGTGTTTAGTTGACATGTGTCACATGTCAATTACAAAAATATTTTTCTTGTGATAAAAACTTTTAAGATCTACTCTTTTTAGCAACTTTTAGATATTCAATACAGCGTTATCAACTACAGCCATCATGCTGTACATTATATCACCATGATTTATTTTATAGCTAGAAGTTTGTACTTGTTGATCTCGTTCACTCATTTTGCCCATACCCTATCCCTGACTCTAGAAATCACCAATCTATATCTAGTCACTATTTTTTTTTTTGAGATTCCACATATTAGTGAACTCACATGGTATTTGTCTTTCTCTGTATGACTTATTCAGGTAGCATAATGCCCTTGCGGTCCAACCATATTGTTGCAAATGGCAATATTTTTTTCCTTTCTATGGCTGAGTATTCATACACAGCACATTTTCTTTACCCAACATTGAACACATAGGTTGTTTCCATATCCTGGCTATTGTAAATAATGATGTGATGAGCAGGGGATTGTAATGAACATGAATTGCTGGATTATATGTTAGTTCTATTTTTAATATTTTGAGGAAACTTCATACTGTTTCCCATAGTGGCTATACCAACTTATATTACTTTAAAGAATTCATTATGATTTCCTTTTCCCCACATTCTCATCAACATTGCTTCTCACTTATTCTATTGATAATGACATTCTAACAGATGAGTTTCCCTAGTGGCTCAGCAATAAAGAATCTACTTGCCAATGCAGTAGATATGGGTTCACCCCCTGGGTTGGGAAGATCCTCTGGAGATGGAAATTGCAACCCACTCCAGTATTCTTGCCTGGGAAATTCCATGGACAAAGGAACCTAATGGCCTATAGTCCATGGAGTTGCAAAGAGTTGCACACAACTAGTGACTAAACAACAACATTCTAACAGGTATGATGTGCTAAGTCTTTGTGGCCCTGATTTGTATTTCTCTGATGACTCACTGATGTTGAGCACCTTTTCATGTACTTGTTGGCTATTCATTTGTCTTCTTTGGGGAAAAAAAAATGTCTATTCAGTTTCTGTGGCCATTTTTAAATCAGATTATTTGATTTCATTTTTCCTTATTGAATTGCATGGGGCTCTTTATTTATTTTGAATATTAACCCTTTATCAAAGATAAGATTTACACATATTTCCTCCCACTTCATAGGTTGCCTTTTCGTTTTGTTTTTGTAGTCTCACTTGTTTATTTTTCCTTTTGTTGCTTTAGTTTGTGGTGTCAAATCCAAAAAAAAAAAAAAAAAATTCATTCCTAATACCTACATCCAGAAGCTTACTCTATGTTTTCTTTTAGTGATTTTATGGTTTCAGGTCTTAAATTTAACATTTGGTTGGTTTTTGTATATATGTAAGATATGGGTCAAGATTCATTATTTTTCATGTGGCAAAAGTTTTCCCAACATTAGTTTTTCCAGTACCATTTATTGAAAGGTCTTTCCTTTTCCCATTGAGTATTCTTGGCTCCTTTGTTGTAAATTAATTGACTATCTTTACATGGATTTATTTTTAGTATCTCTATTCTGTTTTGTTGAATTATGTGTCTATTTTTATGCACTCTGTTTTCATTATTATAGCTTTATAATATAGTTTGAAATCAAGCAGTGTGGTATCTCCAAACTTATTCTTCTTTCTCAAGATTATTTTGGCTATTTGGTGTTTTTTGTAGTTCCATATAAAATTAAAATTTTTCTATTTCTTTGAAAAATATTATCTTAATTTAAATAGGAATTGTATTTAACCTGTACTTTGTTGTGGGTAAAGTGGACACTTTGGCAATATTAAGTCTTCCAATCAGTGAATACAGGATACCTTTTCATATTTTCATATCATCTTCAAATTTTTCACCAATGTCATAGTTTTCAGAGCACAGAAATTTGATCCCCCTGGTTAAATTTGTTTTAGGTATCTTATTCATTTTTTTTTTTTATCTTTTATTTGCTATGGTTTGAAAATGATATGCCAAGATAGGTGCAGATTTGGGGAATTTATCTTGCTTCATTTTCTCTGAGCTTCTTGAATCTGTAATTTGGTGTCTGACATTAATTTGAGAAATTCTCAGTCATTGCTTCAAAAATTTATTCTATTACTTTATTTTTCTTCTTTTTGGTATCCCCATTATACAATATGTATATTGTACCTTTTATAATTACCCCATAGTCCTTGGATATTTTCTTCTACTTTTTACAGTCTATGTTCTCACTCTCTTTTTCTCATTCTTAGAGTTTCTATTGATAAATCCTCAATAGAAATCCACAGGGATTCTTTACTCAGCTGTGTCTGGTCTGTTGAGACTATCAAGGCCATTCTTTATTTCTGCTACTATGTTGATCTCTAGTATTTCTTTTTGGTTATAAGATTTCCTTGCCTATTGCTTATATTATCCATCAGCTTTCACATGCTACTACTTCATCCACTACAGTCCTCAGCATATAAATAATAGTTGCTTTAAATTCCCTGTCTGATAATTCCAACATTCTTCTATGTCTGACTCTGGCTTGCTTTGTTTCTTCAAACTGTATTTTTTTTTTTAATCATTTAGTATCCTTGTAATTTTTTCTTGATAGCAAGACATGGTGTATCCAGTGGAAAAAAATCCTATAAATAGCCATTTAGTAATATGGTGGTAAGGTGTGGAGGTGGTGGAAACATCCTATAGTCCTATGATTAGAGTTCCTAGAGGTAAAACTCACAGGAGTGTGGGAGCCCTGCTATGACTTTGTCTCCCTGGAGTTTTTAACTCTCAGATGTATCCACATGGAGCCTCCAACAATTCATCAATCACAGTTCAGGTTTCCCTAGCTGGTATTTATTCCTATAGTGTTTTATGCTTGTAAGTCTCTACTCTGAAAAGTGAAAGTGAAAGTGAAAGTCATTCAATCATGTCTGACTCTTTGTGACTCCATAGACTATACAGTCTGTAGAATTCTCCAGGCCAGAATACTGAAGTGGGTAGCCTTTCCCTTCTCCAGGGGATTTTGCCAACCCAGGGATTGAACCCAGGTCTCCTGCATTTCAGGCAGATTCTTTACCAACTGAGCCACAAGGGAAGCCCAAGAACACTGGACTGGGTAGCCTATCCCTTCTCCAGTGGATCTTCCAAACCCAAGAATCAAACTGGGTTCTCCTGCATTGCAAGCAGATTCTTTACCAACTGAGCTATCAGCTGTAAATCCCTGTATTCACCTGCCTGTGTCTCCAATCTTGGGGACAGCACTTTGCTCAGTGTCCTCACTTCTCTTATGGATCCAAGGAGAGTTTTTAATTTGTCTGTGTGTTCAGCTTTTTAGTTGTTAGAATGGACTGATGATTTCTGAGCTCCTTGCATACAGAATCAACATCCAGAATAGTTTACTAGGGAAAGGTATGCTTTGGGCCCACCTCAAAGGGGAAAGATAGAGGTGCCTCTCTGCTTACTTCATGTAAAGAAAGAAGGGCTCCAGTGGGCTGAGCTGTTTCCCTGAAGCAAGGAGCACAGAGTAAACTAGGGTAGACACTTACCTAAACGCTCTAAAGTTTTGAGTTGAATTGACTAAAACCATGGACACAGAAAAGATGGCTGTGTTGTTTAGAGTAATATCTCCAGATTGTATCAGGACAAAGAATGGCAGAGTATATAGGCTAGGCCCAAGAAAACTCACTAAGGTTTACATATTGTTCAAGAGGACAAACTGGAGGGGCACTAAGATTCCAGGAAAAAAAGATCCTAGTTTGGGTTAGTTGACATGGGAATGACTACACAAGTAAAAATATACCAACATATTATAAAACACACAAAGTCTGTCACTGAGGACCACTAGGAATTCATAAATATACTGAAGAGAAAATGCAAATTTAAACATCCGCCAGGCCCACTAATGATTACCATAATTCAAATAGAAAGTATCATATCCCACCTGTATTTTCCTATCAAGAAAAGAAAATACCATCTACATAGCATGAGAACTTTTGCCTCTTTTTACTCTTTCACTGTGGTCATTACAAGCCACATTCACATTCCTATCATCTGAGTTCACACATTCACAAAACTGCACATGTGTGAGCCCATACACATGCATACACATACACACACACCTTGTATTTGCTGTTTTACACAGCTAGAGTTGTACCCATCCACCCAGTTCTTCGCTTTAGTAACAGTGGGTCTTTGAATCTTAGACTAGACAACCATAAAGGAGTAGTCTGCTCAAAAGAAAGTGTAGGGTCACTGCTAAATACTTAGTTCTTTGGCTGAAAATTTAAACTCAAGTCTTCCCCCATCTACTTACAACAGAATTACAACAGTAGCAGCTCAGGGAGATGTCAGATAGTTTAAAGGAAATTGTATGCCAGAGAATATACCTTTTTTTTATTAAAGTTTTTATCATTTTTATATTGTTGAGTATGTTGGCTGCTTCTGCTTGCCTTTTTGAACCCACATTGTTGATTAGATCTCCATCTCATTGTGTTTGCTTATTAAAAGCCCACCCCCAGTATCAGCCATGATACCTCTTGTACTAGGGGACAGAGTCCTGCATGGAAATCACGTGAGGAGGACAGGACAAGGCCTGAGGCAGCACAGCAACCTAAGATGTCTGGGTGCCTAAGAATCCCCTCATTAGTAGCTTTCTCAAGGAAATAAGAAGTTGAGTTGACTCATTGGAAAAGACTCTGATGCTGGGAGGGATTGGGGGCAGGAGGAAAAGGGGACGATAGAGAATGAGATGGCTGGATGGCATCACTGACTCGATGGACGTGAGTCTGAGTGAACTCTGGGAGCTGGTGATGGACAGGGAGGCCTGGCCTGCTGTGATTCACGGGGTCGCAAACAGTCGGACACAACTGAACGACTGAATTGAACTGAACTGAACTGATTTTTCTCTTCACCAAGTTTTATGCCTATTTATATTATTTAATCTCTACAAAAGCCCTATGGCGTAGGTACTACTGCTGTGATTCACGGGGTCGCAAACAGTCGGACACAACTGAACGACTGAATTGAACTGAACTGAACTGATTTTTCTCTTCACCAAGTTTTATGCCTATTTATATTATTTAATCTCTACAAAAGCCCTATGGCGTAGGTACTCTCATCCTCATTTTACATGTAAGATAATGAGTCTCAAAGTTTCCCAATTCATCAACTATGGAAAGATCCAAGATTCAAACATGTGTTTATCTGGCTTAGAAACTTGCACCCCTCCCTAATAATGCTTTTCAAAACAGGGCAGGTAGATAGTTATTTGGGCCATCACCATTAAGTAGCTACAGACAGTCTGTTTCTGAGTTTTTATGAAGTCAATTTACTTTATCTACCCCACTACTGTCCTTCTTTCCTATTTGAGAAAAGAAGTCCCCTGGATTTGGGATTGGAAGACTTAGCTTCTATAACCTCTAAACTCTGTGATTTTGAGCACGTTACTAGGACTCCCACTTTTTTGGTCTGTGAAATGAAAGGTTTGGTGCAATCTGTTATTTTTGAACTGTGCTCTGTAGACATCTAGAGGTTGATAGTACAGGTGAGGGACCTAAGATGGCCTACTTTGGGGTCTTGCTGTTCTTTGATTTATTAAAGCCTCTGTACACAAGTTTCACTTGAATATGGGGGCTTCCCTTATATGCATACTTGGGTCTGAGTAGGTGGTTGAAGGACTCCATAAGAGGAGACCAGGATACACAGGCTGCTCTAGACCCAAGATGACTCCAACTGTAGCTCCTACTCCATTGCTTAGCCCTAACTGAAAGCCAGCTGACATGAATGGAGAAATAGGCCAAATGGAAGGAAGTTTTATAGGAACTGGCAAGAATGAGAGATTAAGTGGGTCCTAGTCAACTGACCCAGGGGCAGTGCTGACAATCACCAATCAAGTCTAAACTGATCAAGGTATATCCAAGTTCTTACCTATATTCATGGGAGGATGTTAGGGAAGAAGCAATGGGCAAGGGCACCCTTTTAGAAGTAGAGAGGGTAAAAACAATAAAAGCATATCTTCAGGTCAGCAATCAAGAGAGGAGCTATGTGTGCCTCACAATCCAAAAATATTGAAGAAAGCAGGAGTGGCAATACTCATATCCGATAAAATAGACTTTAAAACAAAGGCTGTGAAAAGAGACAAAGAAGGCCACTACATAATGATAAAAGGATCAATCCAAGAAGAAGATATAACAATTATAAATATATATGCATCCAACATAGGAGCACCACAATATGTAAGACAAATACTAACAACTATGAAAGGGGAAATTAACAATAACACAATAATAGTGGGAGACTTTAATATCCCACTCACATATATGGACAGATCAACTAAACAGAAAATTAACAAAGAAACACAAACTTTAAATGATACAATAGACCAATTAGACCTAATTGATATCTATAGAACATTTCACCCCAAAACAATGAATTTCACCTTTTTCTCAAGTGCTCACGGAACCTTCTCCAAGATAGATCACATTCTGGGCCATAAAGCTAACCTTGATAAATTCAAGAAAATTG
>SJXQ01010861.1:162334-264017 GCA_006408695.1 Aepyceros melampus | reverse complement strand
CTTCCCTGTCCATCACCACCTCCTGGAGCTTGCTCAAATTCATGTCTGTTGAGTCAGTGATGCCATCCAACCATCTTATCCTCTGTCATCCCCTTCTCCTGCCTTCAATCTTTCCCAGCATCAGGGCCTTTTCCAATGAGTCAGTTCTTTGCATCAGGTGGCCAGAGTATTGGAGTTTCAACTTCAGCATCAGTCCTTCCAATGAATGTTCAGGACTGATTTCCTTTAGGATGGACTGGTTGGATCTCCTAGTCCAAGCTAGACATTTCCTATTAATGCACAGTCTTTGCAACCCAGAGTTGATCTAGAATTTTTACTAACTGGTTTTGCTGTTGACATCTGGGACCATGTTGATTTTTAAAAGCCCCCAGAATATTGGGGACCAGGGTATATAGGCATTATTTGAGTTCCTTTTTTAATATATGGATGCAAGAAGTTCATGGTAGCAGACAGTGAATGTACTGATTTGCCCCTGTAAATGCACAGATGGGTGAAATGGGAATTTGGAGAAGAAGCACAGATGGGTGAAATGGGAATTTGGAGAAGAAGCACAGATGGAGAAATCTTTTCATTTTGATTTGTCACTGAGCAGAGACCTGGAGTTGCTGAGGGTGTCAAGACTCACAGATGCAAACACAGGGAGGAAGAGTGATACAGACACATGGCAGGCACAGCTGGCAGGGAATGTGTTTCTGTAGGGATCAGACACACGAAGAAGGATACAAGCAGGGGTGGGATGGACACTTCAGCACAAGTTCCTGGTGTCCTCTCGTGGGGACACAGCTGAGTGCTATGGGATGGATGAAGACTCAGTGATGTCTCCAGATGAAAAACTGCTGTTTCCTGTCTCTGCCCTTGATGTGCTGAGCCAGGCATTTCTCTCTGAATTTTGCGTGGGACTTGATCAAGTGAATGTTTTAGTATAGTTACTTCTCTTGAAATCAGTTTTCTTTAGGGTGCCACCTAAATGTAGATACCGTAACTTTGCTTTTGTGGGTTCTCGCTATTAAAAGTTTAGTACAAAGTTCTGAGCTTCCCTGATACAAGGGCTTCCCTGATAGCTCAGTTGGTAAAGATCCATCTGCAATGCAGGAGACCCCGGTTCATATCATGGGTTGGGAAGATCTGTTGAAGAAGGGATAGGTTACCACCCACTCAAGTATTCTTGGGTTTCAGTTGTGGCTCAGCTGGTAAAGAATCTGCCTGCAATGCAGGAGACCTGTGTTTGATCCTTGGGTTGGGAAGATCCCCTGGAGAAGGGAAAGGCTACCACTCTAGTATACTGGCCTAGAGAATTTCATCGACTATACAGTCCGTGGGGTTGCAAAGAGTCAGACATGACTGACTGACTTTCACTTTCTGAGCACAAAAGTTACATCTAAAGATTCTTGTTTTTAAAAGCATCTGCTGGTCTCTGTCACATTGTTTTCAACCAAAACAGCTTTCTAGGGGCACCAAGTGACATGGTTAGAGTCATCAGATAAACCAGTAATGAGATTCCTTGGACACTAGATTGTTAGGTAAAATATTGGAAATGTGTAGCTTTTTAGTTGGTTGATGAAATTCACTCATCACTTGAATTTACATGCCAGTGGTGTGTTTGAAAGGTATACTGGAGATGGAGGGTAGGCATTGACTATTTTTAGAGGTGTGGTGGGTTACTTATGCCTGGGTTGCTCAGCTCCCTAGGCTATTGTTGATAATGTGGAAACACACCCCACTGGCCTTGAGGTAGAGTGCCCCTTGCTTGGCTGCCTCACTGGGGAAGCTGGAGGTGGTAGAATGTTTTGGTCCACACTGTGTTGTGCTTGCTGAGATCTGCTCTTGGAAGTGCTAATCCTTTTCTGACCAGCACAAGGAGGACCCCTCCTTCTGAGGCTGGTGGCTCAGAACCTGCTCAGCTCTGCTGTGCCACTATGCTGTGACACGTGAAGAGGGGAGAACCTGCAGTCCTCCATGACTGGGGATCCCGCCTTCTTTCCCTGCTGTCTCAGATGAAGAGGAGACAGTTCTACCTATTCCTTTGGCAGGGTTGAGCTCTCTGGGTAGATCCACCTACTTAGCGAAAAAGAATCTGCTTCTAGAACTACCCATCATATTAGAATGTGGTGCTTAATCAGACGAGTATACCAAGGCAGTCATGGAGGGCAATATGTGAAAATTTGGCTAGTGCTGGGCTGCTTGCTGCCTAGTTGGCAGGTGGGCAGGAGGGAGCCTGTCACCTACAGCTTCCACTGTGCTGTGCTTAATTGCTCAGTCATGTCCGACTCTTTGTGACCCCATGGACTGTAGCCCGCCAAGCTTCTCTGTCCATGGGATTCTCCAGGCAAGAATACTGGAGTGGGTTGCCATGCCCTCCTCCAGGGGACCTTCCTGACGCAGGGATCGAACCCAGGTCTCCTGCATTGCAGGTGGATTCTTTACTGACTGAACCTCCAGGGAAGCCCTTCCACTGGCACTGCCTAAATGACCAGTGGCCTCCCCAGCCCAAATGTGCACAGGCCATCACTGTTCAGTCCTTGGACTATGAAGAGGGGCTGAGCCACATTTGTCAAACAAGAAGACAGGGGCTGACTTACCTGTTCCCTATTACCCAATAGATATCTTTCTTATGAACTAATTTTGAGTGCTGGTGGCTGAAGAGCTTAACCAGATGCTTTATACTGATGTTGACATGGGAGCCAGTTGGGGTTGAATGGCTACAGTAGGTTCAGCTGCCATCTTTTCATACTCGCCCACAAACCATCTCTTGATGCTCTTGCCAGAGACAGGCCATGGGGCAGGCATGAATCATGGGGCTTGAGCAAATGTAGTATTTCTGCATTATTACCAGATACCAGAGAAGCATAACAGGACAGAGGTGATGCTGGATGGGCAAGTCTCTTAAGGTGATGTCCTCCAGACAACATTATAAGGCATTAAATACTTTGTGTGAATGTGAGGATTTAAGACACACGGGGAAGGAGGTCACAATGTCCATAATTAGCTCCCCACTGAGCAGGGGCACTGGTCTCAGCCTATACTTGCTCCCCCAGGGGCTACTTTCCCTTAGGATCTGAGTGCAAAGCTCTTACTCTTTAATTTTCTTCCTTCTTTCAATCTCATCATTCTTAACACCGTACCAAACTCCAAGGAATTTGATTTTTGAATCACAACTCAGAAACATCTTGTTTGAAGGATAATTCCAATTTATTAACAAACCAGAATAAAGAGCACAAAATGACTGTGAAAGACTAAGAAAGACAGACAGGGGTTCATTCAGCCCAACTCTCCTGTGCATGCTGGGATAAACCTTCCCTGTGCCTCTTTGATGGTGCCCCTTAGATGGGGAAGGCCCATCCTGCAGGAGCAGGGTGAGCACAGTTCTTCTCTGCTTCTTCCTCATGGGTGGGAAACTCTCTCTCTACTCCCCTATCCCCCAGAAAGTTCCCCCCTGCAGGACCATAAACCTGCACATCTAAGACTTGAAAAACATTTTTCCACTTTGCTGCTATACTTTTTCACACCTTTGGATTCATTTTTATGAATGAAATTGTGTGTTTGAAACAGCACATCTCGACACAGATTGCAAACCTAGCCTGTTAGAAACTATTGTTCTTTCCTCCACTGCCTGATAGTCTAGATCCAGGTTGATCCCCACAACATGCCAAAGAGAAACTAGTAAGACCTCATATTAGAGTTATTAAAAGCATGAACATAGTCTCACTTGATCCTCACAGCAACCCTGGGAAGTAGGCAGGTAGGCACAGTGGTTCCAGGATCCAGAGAACAAAGTCCTAACTGATGGAGTGGGAACCCAATCTGTGTACTCTGACCCCTGGTCCAGGGCTCCTTCCACTCCACAAGGTGAACTGGGCCCACCCTGGTGAGCAGGGTGGCTTTTCTGCTCAGGAGAGATAAGACGTCCTTTGGGCTTGCAAACAAAGGAGATTTTAAGTACATACCTCAGCAGATAGCTCAGAGGATAAACACATCTGAGCTCAATCTAGCATCAACATCAGCGGGATGAACAAAACAGACATAGGCATCTTTGACAAGGGTTTCTTCTTGTTTCCTGATTCTCATGTGGAACACGCTGGGTGCTGTGACATGAATGCAGTGAAGTCCAGGAGGAGGGAAGGCATTCAGAGGACTTTTTCATCTATCAGTTTATTGATTCCCTCACAGATCTTCTTGAGGTTGGGCCTACAGTCTCCATCGAGGCTATAAAGGGTGGAGAGGAACTCCACATCGGCAAAGTGGTTGAAGACATGATTGATGCGCCCGTGGGTCCTGGGTGTGAGGTGTCGCTGCACCAGTTCATGCACCAGGTCCTTGCACTCGTGTAGGAGCTTGGAGAGCACGTTTCGATCGAAGGTGTATTCCACCTCATAGAAGCTGACGATGGTCATGGCGGTCTGGTTCAGCTTCTTCCTAAACTTCTCCACTATCACAACTTCCTCCGGGCTGAACTGGTTGTTCCGGTAGAGGATCCCGATTTTGATTGCCACCTTGATTAAGTCTTTCATGATCTTTTGGGCTTCCTTTTTGTTATGGATGTGCTCTTTGGTGACTTTGTAGAGCTCATCAAAGATCTCGCTGCTGGTATCATCAATCAGCATGTTGGCCACAGTTTTGCTGGCTATTTTGCTCAGAATCTTCTTCTGGGCTTGAAGGGCAAGGTTCTTTGAACTAAAAACATCAGGACCTATGGTAAGAAAAGAAATAAAAGTTATATAAATAGGAGAACCTTTGATTAGGTTTCTACAAGTGAAATATACTAACTTGAACTTACATTCTTAGGGCAAAAATTCATGCCTTCATAACCCATGACTGTTTTATGAAACCTCACCCTAGCCTGGTTACTCCACTGTCCTTGCCACATGATATGCCTGTTTACCTTCTTGAACCTTTTAAATTGTCCTTTTTCCTTTCTGGACATGGTCTTCTCACGGCCAGGCCAGATCTCATCCTTTTGACCTACTTCATGCAGAAAGCCTCCTTGAATCTATTTGCTCATGGAGAACTCCCTACAATAATTATTGTAATGAAAACTATTCAGTTTTGCAAATTTACAGGAGGAAATTATTGCTTAGTGATAAGAATGTAGCACCAGTGCCAACCCCATTCCTAGGACAGACCTGGGTGGTTGATCATGGGAGTGTTTTTTGGCTGAGTCTTAGACTCCATATTCATTGAGTCTAAGATGTATTTTTTTCACATTTGATACCTTGGAAGTAGTGATCTGTCTTATAGTCACTGCTGCCAGGTGGTAGTTGTGTTGTGGTTGCGTTACCTATGTGTGTATCAATATACACAATAGGAGACAGAGATTTGAAATAAAAGTTATGAGTACGCTTGAAAGAAATGTTGCCTCAGCAATGCTCTTGCTGACCGAGAACTACACTGTGTGGGAACACACAGACATCAATGCTCCGAGCAAAGATGCTTCCGCCAAGTAGTACCCTGAATGTGAGGAAACGTAGAAAAACCAAACCCAGTTTATTTCCCATACTTTCCACTTTATGAATGAATGAGAACAATATATGTTAAAGGAAATAACACTATGTATAAGTAAGTCTAAAAAGAATCTTCTAATAAGAAATTGGACACAAAACTCTAAGCAGTAAGAAAGCAATCATTTGTAATTGAATTGGAAACATTTTCTTCTTTCTTAAGAGCATATAAAATGGCCTCTTATAATTGATGGGGTCTTAGACTGGATGGAATACTCCATGAAGTTACCAGTTAGCTGAAACTGGTATATGAAATGAAACCCATTGGCCATCTTCATTCAGCAGTATGTATGTGTATCATTCTTATCCTCCCAAGGAGAGTCAAGTTGCCTGAGGACAGAGACAACATCTCCCACAGCACCTAGCTAAGTCCTGGGCACAGGGATGGAATGGCATTTGTTAAGTTAAATGCTAGAGAAGTTCTGCAGAATAAATTTCCCTTTGAGAACTGAGGGGCCTCTAGGATCCCAAGAGTTCTTTTCCAGCACTCTATGGCTACATGGAAGTGACAGGTAGCATGGACAGACAGATGCCCACACACACCAGTGTTTGCAATCCTCTCTGGCCCCTCCTCATCTCAATCCCACCCCTTCTGCTCACCCTGGATTCATCCCTCAGTGGAATGCCATTAATCCCTGGGTGCATAGCTTCACAAACATGGACTCAGTAAATACTCAAACGCAATTCAGACACAGGTTCCAGCTCTTCCTCCACCCATATGCCCCCTCNAGGAGCCACTTGGTCCCCTACTCAGCGCGAGGTGAGAGTTAGTTTCCTTGCTTCGTCAGGAAGGGATTCGCGGCGATCCCATTGCATACCAGAAGGAGGTGCTCTCCTCAGGAGAGTTGAGATGAT
Source organism: Aepyceros melampus (assembly GCA_006408695.1). Classification (NCBI taxonomy): domain Eukaryota; kingdom Metazoa; phylum Chordata; class Mammalia; order Artiodactyla; family Bovidae; genus Aepyceros; species Aepyceros melampus. Next base: position 257,667 of record SJXQ01010861.1, on the reverse strand, counting down.
CTCCAGGGTTCGGGCCATCAGGCCACAAGTAACCAGAAGTCTCAGTCCACTCCAGATGAACCTGATTTCCCTGCACTCTCTCGACTTTCACCCCGGGGATCGACTGACCCCACGTTAGCCCGTGTGAAAGCCCTGGTGGCATCTCGAGGGAAAGCCACAGATCCCTGTGTCAACCCAACAGGAAGCCTGACAGTGTTGCTACCGCGCAGGAGGAGAGCGGGCGTGCATCTTTCCACTCGAGCCGAGGCCTGACCACCCTGTGGACACTCCAGGGGGACCCAAATCCCATGTCAGCACTTCAGAGCAAAGCTCAGGTTGCGACCGCAGCTGCAGTCGTGGACCTAGGACCCGTCACAGACTGGAGAGGAATCCCATAAGTTCCCTCGCCATTCGTACGGAGACTGGCCTCTCCTGAGGCCACACAAGAAGGTCCCTGAGGTCCCCGTCCTGACTCGAGAAGGACCTGCTGCAACTCGAGAAACACCAGGAGGTTCTCCCTTCCATGGGCTTTGAGGCCCTTTTCTGGTGCTGCATATCGAGCGAAATCACACCTTCCCTCTTGGACCACGAAAGGGTCCTTCACTCCCGTGCTGCGACTCAAGAAGTTCCCAGACACACGCCTGTCCACTCGACAGGAACCCCGAGGGTCCGCCATCACTCAAGAGGAGACCCTTGGTCCCCTTCTCAGCGCGAGGTGAGAGTTAGTTTCCTTTCTTCATCCGGAAGGGATTCGCGGCGCTCCCATTGAACACCAGAAGGAGGTGCTCTCCACAGGGGAGTCGAAATGATCTCCAGAGATCGGGCCATCAGGCCACAAGTAACGAGAAGTCTCAGTCCCCTCCAGATGAACCTGATTTCCCTGCCCTCTCTCGAATGTCACCCCGGGGATCGACTGACCCCACGTTGGCACGTGTGAAAGCCCTGGTGGCATCTCGAGGGAAAGCCACAGATCCCTGTGTTAACGCAACAGGAAGCCTGACAGTGCTGCTACCGCTCAGGAGGAGAGCGGGCTCATGTACACTCGTGGCTGATTCATGTCAATGTATAGCAAAACGAATACAGTATTGTAAAGCAAACTAAAAAATAAAAATCAAAGAAAAAAAATATTGTCTCCAAGGTCAAGAGGGAAAAACAAAAGTTGGTAGTCATAACTTTTTAAATAAGCTTTTCATGAGCTGTGCAAATTAAAAAGCATGACTCCTGGTTGTACTTGTTTGTTATACTTTTTTGTAATATGGAGAATCATGATTTTTTTTTCTGTTTAATCTGAAAGTAAACATAAGCAAAAAAGCCCCGGCTCATTTTAGTAAGATACTCTCCAACCTCCAGGGTAATTATTAGTATAAACACTAAATATATATTTCCCCATCTTATGCCAATGAGGAAAAGTGTCAGCAACTGGCTGGATTGTCCCAGTTGAAGCTATCAGACAATAGGTCAGAGAATACCAAGAGCAAAGCCATAGCTTCTATTGTGGCTGGAGTAGAGAACAGACTATGTAGGATAGGGTAGAAAATACACTCAGAAGGAGAGAACCAGCACCTGAGCATCTCAAGAAGTATCTTCCTGTAGGGACTTTTGCAGACAATGTCAGCTTAACATTTTCTTTCATTGGAAAAGGCTGGATAATATGGGGTGATTATTGGAGATGACCAACAGACGACTTGGGATGGGGAGATTGGCTAGGAACAAGGCCAGTAAAAGAAGCCACAATCAGTTGCTGTGTCCCTTAATCTCAATATTTTTAACTTTATCATTTTGAATAACACAATTTTGAATTTCTTAATCCAAATATTTGTGTTCTTTACCAAACTCTTTTAAAAGCCCTCAGCCTTTCCTAAGTATCCAGAAGGTCCAATTCAAATATTCATTATGCAACCTTCTGGAAAAATGCCTAAGTAATTAAGGTTGTCTGCTCCAGTATAGGTAGTATAGTTTAGAAGGTAGGTGTGTACATCATAACAATGTGTCATCCAATGGGGTTGAGGTTGGGTGAGAGAAGGAATTCCATCAGAAATGCCTACAGCTAGTTCTACCATGTGCTCCTCTTTCCAGTACCTAGCATGAGTGTCTGAAAAAATCTCCCTGGGTAGTTTTGATCAACACCTCAAATATCCAGTGATTATCTTTGAAACAAAGGGATAGGGTTGACATATGTGAGCTGTCACCTCCCTGAGCACGCCATAAAAGGGAATAGGTGTGCAGCACGGAATTTTCGAGGTTAACACTAAGGAAAAGGTCTTGATACTATGGAGATCATGATGGCACCTTAAGAGGGTGCTGAGATCACCTCCTCTGACAAACATATCAAAAATACATCTACATGTGGAGCAGTTCTCACTGAAAACAAACTGGAGCCTGGTAGAAAGACTCACACTACCCAGGCTGTAAATAGGAATCACACAGAATCCAGGACAATGGAAAAGCAGTGATCAAGTGGGGACCTGCACTCCTGAGAGGGGACACAGAAGAGGAGGACTTTGGTGGAAATTAGATATCCTCCCTGAGGAGTGAGGGGTGAGTCCCCTTAGCTGATCTGAAAACCAGTGGGACTGACAGAGGGGCTGTAAGAATCCTAGACTTAGCTTGTGAAGAGTGCATACATGTTTGCTTACTCCCAAAACAAGGCAGAGGAAGCAGATTGAAACTGCCCAGGACTCCAACTAGTTTCCTGTGACTGCCTTGGCATGTACCCCAGCTTAAGTCCAGCACCAATTCCAGCTCCGCTTGCTTTGTGGAGCAGCTTCACAGCAGGGTAAGGGGAGAACATAGTACAGAGCAGCCCAGACCCAGCAGGGCATCTGAATGGGGTAAGAATGCACGGTGCTGGCAGTGGATCAGCAGTGGTCTAGAACTCTGACTGGTGCTGGGACTGCCAGAGTCTGTGCTCTGACCTATACCAAGTACCTATTCTGACCCCCCTTGCTCCAGCATTGTTCTCCTCTGGGGTAAGGTTGGGGCTGCTGAGAAAAGAGACTCCACACTTGAGGAAATGAAACCCGCTCAGACATGATCCTCAGGGCTTCTGCTCCAGCACCGTGGGACCCACCCTCATCCCAGTAGAGTGGTGCTGGCCAGTGAGGCAAGAGGGAAGCCCCAGCTCACACCTGGCTCTGGTTCTAGCTCCTCCATATCCAGCCCCATTTCCTACCATGATAACAGTTGCCAGCACACCCTGGGGAAAGCCATGACTTGCGTTGATATTAGATACAGCTCTCCTACTTGGTGAGAAAGCCATGGGGTGCATGCAGACTGTATTTGGAAACTGCCACACAAGGACACCCCTTTAGGACCAGATAGATAATGTCTTCAGCTAATTTGATAGAGATAGAGAAAGTTAAGTAAAATTAGAAGACAAAGGAACTTGTTTCAAATGAAAGAACAAGAGAAAAATCCTGAAAAAATAATGAAGTGAAGTGAAGTGAATTCGCTCAGTCGTGTCCGACTCTTTGCGACCCCATGGACTGTAGCCCACCAGGCTCCTCCCTCCATGGGATTCTCTAGGCAAGAGTACTGGAGTGGGTTGCCATTTCCTTCTCCAGGGGATCTTCCCGACCCAGGGATCGAACCCGGATCTTCTGCAGTCCAGGCGGACGCTTTAACCTCTGAGCCACCAGAATTTATCAGATAGCGTTCAAAACATTAATAATAAGAATGCTAACTGAATTAAGGAAAAGAAAACATGAACACATGAGAACTAGGAGATAAGGAACTAGAAAATATAAAAAATAATCAGTCAAAACTAAGAATAAAATAACTGAAATGAAAAAACACACTAAAGGGAAGTAAGAGCCGACTAGGTGATACAGAAAACAAAAGTGATCTGGAAGACAGAATAATGAATATCAACCAATTAGAACAACAAAAAAGTCTTCAAATTTAAAAAAATTAAGGACAATTTAAAGGACCTCTGAAATAATATCAAGCATAACAACATTCACATTATAGGTGAGTCTCAGAAGGAGAAGAGAGAGAATATGTTTTTAAAAAATGTATTTGAGAAAATTATGGCTCAAATACTTCTGAACCTGAAGAAGTAAAGAGATGTCACGGTACAGGAAACAGAAAGGGTCCCAAAAAGATGAACTCAAATACCCTCACACCAGATATATCATAATTAAAATGACAAAAGTTAAAGACAAAATTCAGAAGACAGCAAGAGAAAAACAGAGTCATATACAAGGGAGCCTCTTCCACAATGCTATCATCTGCTTTCTCTGCAGAATTTTTGTAAGCTAGAAGGAAGTGACATGATAAAATTTAAAGTGCTGAAAGAGAAAAACCTGCAACCTGATACTTACCCCAGTAAGATTATGATTTAGAACAGGAGGAGAGATAAGAGCATTTCAGATAGGCAAAAACTAAAGGAGCTTGTTCACACTAAGCTTTTCCTAAATGAAATGGTAGGGACATCCCTGGTGGTCCAGGGAAGATAATATAATGAGATAGTGTAACGCACATGTAAGAAACTATAAGAAATTTTCCCAAGATCTAGGAGAGATAAGACTGATAGAAGAACAGTTCTTGGGATTCACCAGCATGACGGAAGAGAGTACTTGGAGAGTGATGGCCACAGGGCACACCCTCATCAAACCCTTGGAGCCTCAGAAGCAGAGACAAGGGTGGCCCATAGAGCAATTGATGCAGGTCATATAATTCAAGTCATATAATTGCACCAAGGACCTGGAGGGAGGTTTTATTTCCTGTCCCTCATGGTTTGGATTTGTTTATGTTTCTACCTTGTGGACCAAATTTTATCTGTGTCTGACTTGTGACTTCATTCCTGTCACTCAACAGGTAACAGTGAGGCCTCTTCAGCTGCCTGCAGAGGCTAAGTCATGATTCTTCCTCCTTGCTGCACACAAGACTGCTTCATGAGCATAAAACCAATTGTGTTCTAAAGAGGACACCACTCAGAGGGGCCCCACACTTGCAGTTAATACTCTGGGTTCACTATCTTGAATTCTTAGCTTTATTTTTAGATTTGAGGTTTGTAAGTAAATCTAACTGGACAAGGAATCACACCGTGGGAACTTGGAACTAGCTCACATGTGGTTCCTCTTCTAGCCACCTCCCTATGTTCAATGGACACATTCTCAGTGCAGTTCCTCTGCATGCCCCCCGCCCCTTATCATTTCTGCCTCACCACCTCCACTCCCCACACTACCACAGTGTACTTTTGCCTGGCCATACATACAATAACTATGCCCAGCAAGCACTGCTGACTTCTGTCTCTGGTGGGAGATTTCCAATGCAGACACAGAGAGGGTCAGGGTTGAATATGCATGGCCCACAACGTTTCTAAGTGGGGCGTGACAGTGACTGTCCCATCTTGGACTGGCAATCCCATGGTACCTTAGGCAGAAGATTTGGCAAAAAGGAAGCATTTCAGCCACCTCTGACCCACAAAATCAGCTTTTCCAGGGTGTGAGGATGCAAACCCTGAGGGTTGCCCCTCTGTTGTGGTGCCCCAACTGGAGTATAATGCATGGTTCTGGCAACCGGCTGGCAGGAGAGGAAGGTGCTGAGTCAGGGGTGGAGCCTTGAGTGCCTGTGAAGTTCTGCATTCACCTAGTTAGTGCTTCCTGCCCTAGGATGTGCCCTTAGTGGCAAATAAAAACTACTTGACTAGTTGTGATAGAGTGAAGAAAAATTATGTTTCAGTACATTTACCAGCACCTTTTATCCTGCTTTTTAAACAATGGGCTCCACGTTTTGCACTGCTCAGGAAAATTATGCAATCGGCTTTGCCTGCAAATGTGTGGAATCGATAAGAAGAATAAAATCTGATCTTTCCTTTTTCTTGAGAAATTTCATGTCCTTTCCTTCCCTAAGACTCTCCTGTGAGCCCACTTTTCCAGAATGTTTCACTGAATGACAATTTGTTAGTTCCAAATCAAATATACAAAGAGCCAAGCCAATTAACTTAGGATATGATTTTTTTTTTAAAAATCACTGGAGTAGCAGGTCCTAGTACCACCACAAGACCATTGTCATGATATTTAACTTCCCTGGGCTTAAAAACTGGAGTAATAAAGATCGTCATCTCACAAAGTGGTTTAAATATTGATATTGCAATGGACAGCTTATTGCTTTTATTTGCCCAACATCTATTCTTTTTGTTTAATTATCATTTGAAGAAATGCATCTTTCACAACTGCTCAGACCACATTTTTTTCTTTTTTGTTCTTCACCATGGCCACCTTCGACAGCTCTTTTTGGATGACTGCCCTTGATGTAATTGGTCTACCAGCACACTTTGCTTGCATGCCCAAACAGAGGAAAGTGCCTGGGAATTTACAAGCCCTCTCTCCAGAGAAAGCCTGTAACGAGTGACATTAGTTACAGGATTAGAAAAGCATTGGGATCACTCTAAGACCCCACTTTCACCCTGGAACTCTCCTGCAGGATCCAGCTGAAGCCAGCCTGGAATCCTACTCCTGGCTGACATCCTCCTCCTTGCTGTTCTTCCTCCTCACATTGAGAAAGTCAGTTCCTAGGTAGGTTAATAAGAAGTCCAGGGTTCCCGAGGAGGAGGAGGAGGAGGAGGAAGGGGTCTGGGGCTCTCAAGGAGAAAAAGCCAAAGGTTCTTTACTACATTGCATTATCTTAGTCAATGTAACTCTATTAGCCTTTTGCCCTGCTTCATTCCGCATTCCAAGGCCAAATTTGTCTGTTACTCCAGGTGTTTCTTGACTTCCTACTTTTGCATTCCAGTCCCCTATAATGAAAAGAACATCTTTTTTGGGTGTTAGTTCTAAAAGGTCTTGTAGGTCTTCATAGAACTGTTCAACTTCAGCTTCTTCAGTGTTACTGGTTGGGGCATAGATTTGGATTACTGTGTTATTGAATGGTTTGCCTTGGAAACGAACAGAGATCATTCTGTCGTTTTTGAGATGGCATCCAAGTACTGCAGTTTGGACTCTTTTGTTGACCATGATGGCTACTCCGTTTCTTCTAAGGGATTCCTACCCACAGTAGTAGATATAATGGTCATCTGAGTTAAATTCACCCATTTGAGTCGATTTTAGTTTGCTAAGTCCTAGAATGTCAACATTCACTCTTGCCATCTCCTGTTTGACCACTTCCAATTTGCCTTGATTCGTGGACCTAACATTCCAGGTTCCTATGCAATATTGCTCTTACAGCATCAGACCTTGCTTCTATCACCAGTCACATCCACAGCTGGGTATTGTTTTTGCTTTGGCTCCATCCCTTCATTCTTTCTGGAGTTATTTCTCCACTGATCTCCAGTAGCATATTGGGCACCAACCGACCTGGGGAGTTCCTCTTCCAATATTGTGTATTCAGTATTTCATTTTGCCTTTTCATATTGTTCATGGGGTTCTCAAGGCAAGAATACTGAAGTGGTTTGCCATTCCCTTCTCCAGTGAACCACATTCTGTCAGACCTCTCCACCATGACCCACCCATCTTGGGTGGCCCCAGACAGCATGGCTTAGTTTCATTGAGTTAGACAAGGCTGTGGTCCGTGTGATTAGATTGACTAGTTTTCTTTGATTATTGTTTCAGTGTGTCTGCCCTCTGATGCCCTCTTTCAACACCTACTGTCTTACTTGGGTTTCTCTTATCTTGGGCGTGGGGTATCTCTTCACAGCTGCTCCAGCAAAGCACAACCACTGTTCCTTACCTTGGACAAGTGGTATCTCACATTGGTCATAGCAAACACCCTCTTCCAACAACACAAGAAAAGACTCTACACATGGACATCACCAGATGGTCAACACTGAAGTAAGATTGATTATATTCTTTGTAGCCAAAGATGGAGAAGCTCTATACAGTCAGCAAAAACAAGACTAGAAGCTGACTGTGGCTCAGATCATGAATTCCTTATTGCCAAATTCAGACTTAAATTGAAGAAAGTAGGGAAAACCACTAGAGCATTCAGGTATGACATAAATCAAATCCTTTATGATTATACAGTGGAAGTGAGAAATAGATTTAAGGGACTAGATCCGATAGATAGAGTGCCTGATGAACTATGGATGGAGGTTTGTGACATTGTACAGGAGACAGGGATCAAGACCATCCCCATGGAAAAGAAATGCAAAAAAGCAAATGACTGTCTGAGGAGGCCTTACAAATAGCTGTGAAAAGAAGAGAAGTGAAAAGCAAAGGAGAAAAGGAAAGATATAAGCATCTGAATCAGAGTTCCAAAGAATAGCAAGGAGAGATAAGAAAGCCTTCCTCAGTGATGAATGCAAAGAAATAGAGGAAAAAACAGAATGGGAAAGACTAGAGATCTCTTCAAGAAAATTAGAGATACCAAGGGAATATTCCATGCAAACACGGGCTCAATAAAGGACAGAAATGGTATGGACCTAACAGAAGCAGAAGATATGAAGAAGAGGTGGCAAGAATACACAAAAGAACTGTACAAAAAAGATCTTCATGACCCAGATAATCATGATGGTGTGATCATTCATCTAGAGCCAGACATCCTGGAATGTGAAGTCAAGTGGGCCTTGGAAAGCATCACTACAAACAAAGCTAATGGAGGTGATGGAATTCCAGTAGAGTTATTTCAAATCCTGAAAGATGACCTCATGCGAAGAGTTGACTCATTGGAAAAGACTTTGATATTGGGAGGGATTGGGGGCAGGAGAAGAAGGGGACAACAGAGGATGAGATGGCTGGATGACATCACTGACTCGATGGACATGAGTCTGAGTGAACTCCAGGAGTTGGTGATGGACAGGGAGGCCTGGCATGCTGCAATTCGTGGGGTCACAAAGAGTCAGACATGACTGAGTGACTGAACAGAACTGAACTAAAAGATGATGCTGTGAAAGTGCTACACTCAATATGCCAGCAAATTTGGAAAACTCAGCAGTGGCCACAGGACTGGAAAAGGTCAGTTTTCATTCCAATCCCAAAGAAAGGCAATGCCAAAGAATGCTCAAACTACCACACAATTGGGCTCATCTCACAAGCTAGTAAAGTAACGCTCAAAATTCTCCAAGCCAGGCTTCAGCAATACGTGAACCATGAACTTCCAGATGTTCAAGCTGGTGTTAGAAAAGGCAGAGGAACCAGAGGTCAAATTGCCAACATCCACTAGATCATTGAAAAAGCAAGGGAGTTCCCAAAAAAATCTATTTGTGCTTTACTGACTGTGCCAAAGCCTTTGACTGTGTGGATCACAATAAACTGGAAAATTTTGAGAGAATGGGAATACCAGATCACCTGACCTGCCTCTTGAGAAACCTATATGCAGGTCAGGAAACAATAGTTAGAACTGGACATGGAACAACAGACTGGTTCCGAATAGGAAAAAGAGTACCTCAAGGCTGTATATTGTCACCCTGCTTATTTAACTTATATGCAGAGTACATCATGAGAAATGCTGGACTGGAAGAAACACAAGCTGGACTCAAGATTGCCGAGAGAAATATCAATAACCTCAGATATGCAGATGACATCACCCTTATGGCAGAAAGTGAAAGAGGAGAGTGAAAAAGTTGGCTTAAAGCTCAACATTCAGAAACAAAGATCATGGCATCTGGTCTCATCACTTCATGGGAAATAGATAGGGAAACAGTGGAAACAGTGTCAGACTTTATTTTTTTGTGCTCCAAAATCACTGCAGATGGTGATTGCAACCATGAAATTAAAAGACACTTATTCCTTGGAAGGAAAGTTATGACCAACCTAGATAGCATATTGAAAAGCAGAGACATTACTTTGCCAACAAAGGTCTGTCTAGTCAAGGCTATGGTTTTTCCAGTAGTCATGTATGAATGTGAGAGTTGAACTGTGAAGAAAGCTGAGCACCAAAGAACTGATGCTTTTGAACTGTGGTGTTGGAGAAGATTCTTGAGAGTCCCTTGGACTGCATGGAGATCCAATCAGTCCATTCTAAAGGAGATCAGCCCTGGGTGTTCTTTGGAAGGAATGATGCTGAAGCTGAAACTCCAGTACTTTGGCCACCTCATGTGAAGAGTTGACTCATTGGAAAAGACTCTGATGCTGGGAGGGACTCGAGGCAGAAGGAGAAGTGGACGACAGAGGATGAGATGGCTGGATGGCATCATCAACTCGATGGACACGAGTCTGAGTGAACTCCAGGAGTTGGTGTTGGACAGGGAGGCATGGTGTGCTGCAATTCACGGGTTGGCAAAGAGTCAGACAGGACTGAGCGACTCACTGACTGACTGACTGAGTCAGTATAACAATGTATCTTGCCAGAGGACATGTCTCTCCTTAACAAGAGTCTTCTGACTAATCCTGTCATCTTAAAATATGTATTATGGGAGTGGGTCTGGTAAGATCTTTCTATTGTTCATTGTAATCTTGTTAATTTAAGATGTATGTTGTGGGAGTGGGTCTCAAAAAAGTATATAATGCCTTGATAAGACTAGCTAGGGGGGCACTCTCTGTCCCCATCTGATTTCTATGTCAGAAGCTTTCTCTGTTCCTTTTGTTACTTTAATAAAACTCTGCTACAAAAAAGCTCTTGAGGGATCAAGCCTAGTCCCTGGTCCTGAAGCTAAATCTTCTTCAGAGATCATGAATCCAACATTTTTCACCCTAAGCTATCAACATCCTTATAGGTTTCTCCCCAGGAACACTTAAAGCATCAGTGGCTCTCAAGTCCTCGTCTCAGGATGCGCTTCTGGGGAACCTAAACTAAGAAGAGAACTGTTACTCCACGATTGTAAGAATTTTTGGTACGACAATCAGTCAGGTGCCCTGTGCTCCACAGGCCAAGGGCCCTCATGACCCAAAGCACAGATCAGATCCTCTTGCCTGGAAATCTGCATCTTGATCAGATGACTCAGAACAAGCTGGGAATCTAATGACGCTAACCACTTATTCTTACTTCCAGATCTCCAGACCACACCAATTCCTGTCCTTTCATGGGCTCCATTTTCCCCAGCTTTCTTCATTTTTTAGACCTGGCTTATATTCTTAGAATAAATTATTTTTTTGTATTGCACTACCAAGAGTTGCTTGTGATTAAATAACCCGCGCAGACACAAAAATCAAATAAAATAACAAAGAACTGCTGTGTCAGCTGTAAGTACTCCTCTGAAGTCATCTATTATTATTACATAGGCAGGCCATCTTAGTGCTATTCTATTGTTTGCTGTGTTGCTTATTTGACATTACCAAGACAAACAAAAAACATTCTGTATTTGAATTTCCCTGCTTTTACTTGTGCATTTCACATTTGCAGTAGTTGACAACAGAACTTTCTGTAACTACCAAAGATAAAGCACACACTCTGCATTTTTACTGATTGATGGCAGTATTAGCATTTTCTAGAAATAGAACAAGGTAGTTTCAGACACCTGTGTTTTCTATCTGTCAGTTTATCAACGTTTGGCATAGTATCCAGAAAAGCATATTGGTTCTTAGAGCAGAGACGACTGATATAATTTGGTAAATATATATTGGAAATCCAATTAGCTATTTTCTAAAATTTCCACTAATGTTTCCAAAACCCAGATCAACCTCTGGCTTTGGAAACAACTATAATTTACAGTAGGCATCTGTCAATAAAAATATGAATAATAATACCTTTTGTGTTTTATAAGTGCTTGGTAGTTCATCATCTAATTTTTAGGTTGATACTAAAGACATCTTTGACAGATTAGCTTCAGTTGTAATAATAAAATTAGAGTTTCTCTGATGAGAAAAATAGAGCGTAGAAAACATCATTTTTAAATGTTCTACAGTTATTAAGTGACACTATATTTTCCTCTTTTCATTCCTTAGACTGAGATTACCATCTGTTTGTGTTATCTATTTCTGCATAATAAACAACTCCAAAACTTATGCTTCCCAGGTGGTGCCCCAGTAAAGAATTTGCCTGAGCATTTAGGAAATGCAAGAGATGTGAGTTCAATCCCTGGATTGAGAATATTCCCTGGAATAGGAAATGACAACCCACTCCAGTATCCTTGCCTGGAGAGTTCAATGGACAGAGGAGCCTGTCTGGCTACAATTCAGGGGGTTTCAAAGATTTGGACATGATTGAGCAACTAAGCACACACACACAAAAAAAAACCCTAGTGCTTAAAACTAAAATTATTAGTATCTCTCATGGCTCTGTGAGTTCACTGGACTTATAAAGTGTTCCTCAGTTGAAAACTTTCATGTGGTTGTAGTCAGATGTGGGTTTAAGGTTCTGTCTTAGCTTATACTTCTGTAACATACCATAGATTGAGTGCTTAAAAAGTAGACGTTTATTTCTTAGTGTTCTGAAGGTGGGAACATTCACGATCAAGGTACTGGCATATTTGGACCTTGATGAGAGTTCCCTGTGTGGCCTGTAAATGACCACCTTCTGACTATGTGCTCAGTCTGTCTTTTCTTGCTGCATGCATATGAAGAGAGAGAGAGAGAGAGAGAGAGAGAGCGCTCTGTCTCTTCTTCTTGTAAGGGCATTCATCCCATCATGAGGATACAGAAGTGCTAGCTTATTGCTCAGTCATGTCTGACTCTTTGCTACTCTTTGGACTGTAGCTCACCAGGCTACTCTGTCCATGGAATTCTCCAAGCAAGAATACTGGAGTGAGTTGCTATTTCCTCCTCCAGGGGATCTTCTAGACATAGGTATGGAACCCACATCTCCGATGTCTCCTGCACTGCAGGTGGTCTCTGCACTGCTGACCCATCAAGTAAGCCCCTGTCATGAGGAAAGTGAAAGTGAAGTCGCTCAGTCATGTCCGACTCTTTGCGACCCCATGGACTGTAGCCTACCAGGCGCCTCTGTCCATGGGGTTTTCCAGGCAATAGTACTGGAGTGGATTGCCATTTCCTTCTCCAGGGGAATCTTCCCAACCCAGGGATCAAACCCAGGTCTCCCACATTGTAGACAGATGCTTTACCACCTGAGCTACCAGAGAAGTTCCTCACTCTTAAACTAATTAATTTAATCAATCACTTTGATTAGTCTAGACTTATTTATCTCCAAAAGATCTCACTTCAAAATACTGAACTATTACATTGGAAGTTAGGCATTCTCTATGTGAATTTGGAGAGCTCACAAACATTCAGCCTATAACAGGCTCCATGTCATAATGTTCTAAGGAAGATGAAGTAGAAGTTTCTGATCTTTTAGACTTAAACCTGGTAATTGGCCCGGTGGTACCACCACTATAATTTGAGTGTCAAAACAGCCACTGCATTTGCCCAGATTCAAAAGATAAAGATCTAAATGTCACCTCTTAGTGGGAGGAGTGTCAAATGCTCTGTAGCTTTCTTTAATCAGTCATATTATCTTAAACTCCATCACTGGAATTTAAAGTCAGTTAGCGCTTTAACAAGATTATGGAAATGCTAAACATGACTTGATAAATTTCGCAAAATTGAAACAAAAAATGAAAATAATACGTTTATCTGAAAATCTCTTCCTTTTTTTTTCCTTTTCTATAAGTATGTATTGTGTTTTTTGTCCTGACATATCAAGATACCAGTTGATGGCTTTACATTTTGTTTTAGGTAGGATTTTAGGGTCTAGTCTATAAACTCCATTGACTTCTAGGCTGATATAGTGAGACCTGTCTTTTTGTATCTGAAATAGCAGCCAAATCACATTTTCCTAGGATGGAAAAATTCAATGGAATCTATTTTCTTCCAAATCAAGCCTCTACCTCTCACTGTTTTGTCATTATTGTCTACATGATTCCAGAAGGTGGACGATAGATTCCACCTCCTCAGTCTCACAGAGCTGAGCTGGAGAATATGATTTCTGACAGAGCCAAGAAAAGCAAAGATGCTATTTTCTGTCTTGTTCTTCTTTGGGGGTTGTTTTATTTTGTTTTGTTTCTGTGAGCAGCTTGCAAAATTTCCATAAGGTAAATATAGGTTTAATGATGAAGATGAGAAAAGATGTAGGTCTCTGTTAGTAAGAATGGAAATTATATTTCCTCTCTAGTTTTCTACAAATAAATGTGACAAATGGTGAGCTAATGAGTTAATTAGAATTCTGTACTAGTGAAATGAGAGTTACTGTTTAACTCCTTAGTGTTCCTATGGGTTTGAGGGAGACACTACAGCATTAAATGCAATGCCTAGTTGAGAATGGAGGCTCTAGAGTCAGACCGTCTAATTCTCAATTGCATTTATTACTAACTTTTCATCTTTAGGCAAGTTATTCAGCCTCTTGGAGTCTCTATTTCATCTTCTGTGAAATGAGGATATACAATAACTATATAAGAGGGCATATTAGGATTACATAAGATGCTACAGGTAAGATGTTCAGAGAAATGCAGTGCCTTCCTAAACACTCAGAAAACATTAGCAGGTATTCAAGATGACGATTATTCTGTCCCATGGCTTCAGACTTGCCCTAACTTCTTTCATAAATGAATGATTAACTTCCACCAGAAGCTAAATCTGACTATGAACTGATCCATTATGAAGCCTTGATTGTTTTGAAACACAGCTGGTTGTTATGAAACACAGCTCATACTAAATGAGGGTAAAGATGGGCCAGAGAGGTCATTTTCACATAAGAGGCAAGTTCAGCGAAACCTTTTTAAGACTGAAAGTAGAGTGGAAGTAACACTTCAACCCTTTAATCCCCACCTAGCCACTGACTTTCCTGGTGGCTCAGATGGTAAAATGTCTGTCTACAATATTGGAGACCTGGGCTCGATCCCTGGGTCAGAAAGATTCCCTGGAGAAGGAAGTGGCAACCGACTCCAGTATCCTTGCCTAGAAAATCCCATGGACAGAGGAGCCTGGTCTCCATGCAGTCGCAAAGAGTCAGACACGACTGAGCAACTTCACTTTCACTTTCAGCCACTGATTTGGCTTAAGAAAGACTCAACTCTCTTTGATCACTAGTATAATAGAATGTATCAAAAATTCTATTCTTCACTAAGTGAAATTGTTTTTGATAATAGAAAGGGTTTAGTGCCTATTATAGATTCAGAATATAATAAAGATTGAATGATCCCTCCATATCAATCAGTTACTTTTGTCTGGTTTTAACTTCCCCTCTATTTTTCTTTCGTTGGGAAATGTCCATATAAATAGCACCTTTAATCCATTAAGACTCCCATTTTAATTTCAGGTAGAGTATTACAGAGACAAAATGAACCCTATCCATGAGCTGGCGGTGATTTTGACCTGTCCACTCTCTGGCCTAAGTTCAGTTCAGTTCAGTGGCTCAGTCCAACCTTTCACAACACCATGAAGCACAGCACGCCAGACCCCCACTGTCCATCACCAACTCCCAGAGTCTACTCAAACTCATCTCCATGGAGTCAGTGATGCCATCCAACCATCTCATCCTCTGCTGTCCCCTTCTTCTCCTACCTTCAATCTTTCCCAGGATCAGCATCTTTCCAAATGATTCAGCTCCACGCATCAGGCAGCAAAAGTACTCAATTTTCAGCTTCAACATCAGTCCTTCCAATGAATATTCAGGACTGACCTCCTTTAGGATACACTGGTTGGATTTCCTTGCAGTCCAAGGGACTCTCAAGAGTCTTCTCTAATACCACAGTTCAAAAGCATCAATTCTTCGGCACTCAGCTTCTTTATAGTTCAAATCTCACATCCATACCTGACCACTGGAAAAACCATAGCCTTGACTAGAAGGACCTTTGTTGGCAAAGTAATGTCTCTGCTTTTGAATATGCTATCTAGGTTGGTCATAACTCCTTCCAAGGAGTAAGCGTCTTTTAATTTCATGCCTGCAGTCACCATCTGCAGTGATTTTGGTGCCCCAAAAAGTAAAGTCTGACACTGTTTCCACTCTTTCCCCATCTATCTGTCATGAAGTGATGGGACCAGATGCCATGATCTTCGTTTTCTGAATGTTGAGCTTTAAGCCAACTTTTTCACTCTCTTCTCTTACTTTCATCAAGAGGCTTTTTAGTTCCTCTTCACTTTCTGCCATAAGGGTGGTGTCATCTGCATATCTGAGGTTATTGACATTTCTCCCGGCAATCTTCATTCCGGCTTGTGCTTCTTCCAACCCAGCATTTCTCATGATGTAACCTGTATATAAGTTAAATAAGCAGAGTGACAATATACAGCCTTGATGTACTCCTTTTCCTATTTGGAACCAGTCTGTTGTTCCATGTCCAGTTCTAATTGTTGCTTCCTGACCTGCATATAGATTTCTCAAGGGGCAGGTTAGATGGTCTGGTATTCCCATCTCTTGAAGAATTTTTGACAGTTTATTGTGATCCACACAGTCAAAGGCTGTGGCATAGTCAATACAGCAGAAGCAGATATTTTTGAAACTCTCTTGCTCTTTCAGTGATCCAGCAGATGTTGGCAATTTGATCTCTGGTTCCTCTGCCTTTTCTAAAACCAATTTGAACATCTGGAAGTTCATGGTTCACGTATTACTGAAGTCTGGCTTGGAGAATTTTGAGTATTACTTGACTAGCGTGTCAGATGAGTGCAACTGTGTGGTGATTTGAGCATTTTTTGGCATTGCCTTTCTTTGGGATTGGAATGAAAACTGACCTTTTCCAGTCCTGTGGCCACTGCTGAGTTTTCCAAATTTGCTGGCATATTGAGTGCAGCACTTTCACAGCATCATCTTTAGAATTTGAAATATCTGGCCTAAGGATAGTAGCAAATGTTGTTGGGGAGGACCAAAGTTACTTTAATCAAGCATAACTTTAGGTTCTTTTTGGTAAACAATAGTAGACACCAAAAGAGTGTGAGGTGGGGAAAATAAGCTACTCCCCTGTTCCTTGCTAGCCTATTTAACTGGCAAGTTCTGAAAATTCACTGTCTGATTGTTAAAAGGCACTGTCTCAGATGAAAACCTACAAGCATATAGATATCAGTTCAGTTCAATCCCACAGTCATGTCTGACTTTTTGTGACCCCATGGACTGCTGCACACCAGGCTTCCCTGTCATCCACCAACTCCCAGAGCTTACTCAAACTCATATCCATCAGGTTGATGATGCCATTCAACCATCTCATCCTCTGTCATCCCCCTCTCCTCCTGCCTTCAATTTTTCTCAGCATCAGGGTTTTTTTTAAGGAGTCAGTTCTTCGCATCAGGTGGTCAAAGAATTGGAGCTTCAACTTCAGCATCAGTCCTTGAAATGAATATTCAGGACTGATTTCCTTTAGGATTGACTGGTTTGATGCAAGGGATTCTCAAGAGTCTTCTCCAACATCATACTTCAAAGCGTCAATTCTTTGGCACACAGCTTTTTATGGTCCAATTTTCACATCTGTAAATGGCTACTGGAAAAAGCATAGTTTGACTAGCCAAACTTTGGAGGCAAGATAATGTCTCTGCTTTTTAATATGCTATCTAGGTTGGTCATAGCTATTCTTCCAAGGAGCAAGTGTCTTTCAATTTCATGACTGCATTCACCATCTGCAGTGATTTTGGAGCCCAAGAAAATAAAGTCTATCACTGTTTCCATTGTCTCCCATATGAAGTAATGGGACCAGATTCAATTCTTTGGCACACAGCTTTTTATGGTCCAATTTTCACATCTGTAAATGGCTACTGGAAAAAGCATAGTTTGACTAGCCAAACTTTGGAGGCAAGATAATGTCTCTGCTTTTTAATATGCTATCTAGGTTGGTCATAGCTATTCTTCCAAGGAGCAAGTGTCTTTCAATTTCATGACTGCATTCACCATCTGCAGTGATTTTGGAGCCCAAGAAAATAAAGTCTATCACTGTTTCCATTGTCTCCCATATGAAGTAATGGGACCAGATACCATGCTCTTAGTTTTTTGAATATAGAGTTTTAAGCCAGCTTTTTCACTCTCCTCTTTCACTTTCATCAAAAGGCTCTTTAGTTCCTCTTTGCTTCTGCCATAAGGGTGGTGGCATTTGCATATACGAGGTTATTGATATTTTTTCCTGCAATCTTGATCCCAGCCTGTGCTTCATCCCATCTTATATTTTGCATGATGTACTCTGCATATAATTTAAATAAGCAGGATGACAATATACAGTCTTGACATACTCCTTTCCCAATTTGTAACCAGTCCATTTTTCCATGTCCAGTTCTTGACCTCCATACAGATATCTCAGGAGGCCGGTAAGGGGTCTGGTATTCCCATCTCTTTAGGAATTTTCCATGGTTTGTTGTGATCAACCCACTCAAAGGTGTTGGAGTATTCAATAAAACATATAAATGTTTTTCTGGGATTCTGTTGTTTTTTTATGATCTGACAGACAATGGCAACTTGATTTCTGGTTCCTCTGCCTTTTCTAAATACAGCTTGAACATCTGGAAGTTTTTGATTCATGTACTCTCAACCTATCTTGGAGAATTTTGAGCATTACTTTGCTAGCATGTGAGATGAGTGCAATTGTGAAGTAGTTTGAACATTCTTTGGCATTGCCCTTCTTTGGGATTCAAAAGAAAACTGACCTTTTTCAGTTCTGTGGCCACTGCTGAGTGTTTCAATTTTGCTGGCGTATTGAGTGAAGCACTTTCACAGCATCATCTTTAAGGGTTTGAAATAGTCAACTGAAATTCCATCACCTCCACCAGCTTTGTTCATAGTGATGCACCCTAAGACTCTCTTGACTTTGCATTCCAGAATGTCTGGCTCTAGGTGAGTAATTACACTATCGTGGTTAGTGAGTCATTAAGATCTTTTTTGTACAGTTCGTCTGTGCATTCTTACCACCTCTTCTTAATATCTTCTGCTTCTGTTAGATCCATACTGTTTCTACACTTTACTATACCCATCTTTGCATGAAGGGTTCTCTTGGTATCTGTAATTTTCTTGAAGAGATCTCTAGTCTTTCCCATTCTATTGTTTTCCTTTTTTTTTTTTTTTTGCACTGATCGCTGAGGAAGGCTTTCTTATCTCTCCTTGCTATTCTTTGGAACTCTGCGTTCAAATGGGTGTATCTTTCCTTTTCTCCTTTGCCTTTTTCTTCTCTTCTTTTCTTAGCTATTTGTAAAGCCTCCTCAGACAACCATTTTGCGTTTTTGCATTTCTTTTTCTTGGGGACCATTCGGATCACTCCCTCCTGTACAATGTCACAAACCTCCATCCGTAGTTCTTCAGGTATTCTGTCTAGCAGAGCTAATCCTTTAAATATATTTGTCACTTCCACTGTATAATTGTAAGAGAATTGATTTAGGTCATACCTGAATGGTCTAGTGGTTTTCCCTGCTTTCTCCAATTTATATCTGAATTGGGCCACAGTCATCTCCCGGTCCTTTATTTTGGTGACTGTATAGAGCTTCTCCATCTTTGGCCACAAAGAATATAATCAGTCTGATTTTGGTATTGACCATCTGGTGATGTCCATGTGTAGAGTCGTCTGTTGTGTTTTTGGAAGAGGTTGTTTGCTCTGACAAGTGCATTCTCTTGGCAAAATTCTGCTAGGCTTTGCCCTGCTTTATTTTTGTACTCCAAGGCCAACCTGGCCTGTTACTCCAAGTATCTCATGACTTCCTTCTTTTGCATTCCATTTCCCTATAATGAAAACGAGATATTTTTTGGTCTTAGTTCTAAAAAATTTTGTAAGTCATCATAGAACAGTTCAACATCGGCTTCTTCAGGCATTAGAGGTTGGGGCATAGACTAGGATTACTGTGATATTGAATATCACAGGCCAAACAACAGGGACGGAACACAGCCTCGCCCATCAGCTGAAAATTGGATTAAAGCATGTAGATATACATGCAGGCAAAAAACAGTTCGTATAAAAAATGTAAGTTTGATAAGTTTCCAATGCCATGTCCTTTTTTTTTTTTTAAGGATGCACTGCACAGCTTGCAGGATCTTGTCCCCCAACTAGGTATTAAACCCAGTGTCTTGGGAGTTAAAGTACTGAATCTCAACCACTGAACTGCCAGGAAGTATCCCATGGCATGTCCTTTGCCACATGTTACATGAAAGATTCAATTATGGCTGACACAACTGCCCAGACAGGATTTGGTGCCTTAGGATCAGCATCAAATATTCAGAAAGACTCCTAAACAAATGTCTGGCCAGGTTGGGCAGGAGGGTGAGGCAATCCAGGCATATTTATGGAGTCACTCACTCTCAGATGCCCACCTGCACTTGACCCAAAAATTATCATCTTCAAAAGTTTTGCAACTTAGGCTCTTGGCTTGAGTGACTAACCAAGGCCTTCAGCTAGACAGGGAGTCATTTAAAACCAAGTCAAAGAAAACTACTTTTACCATTTACCAAATGGGTCAATACTTACGTTTTCACTATTAAAGCATGTGATATTTGTTATTTTGATTAGTAAAATACTGGTTACTGATCCAGTGTGGAGACCAGAAGCACTAGAGTAACTGTCCCTGGAGAGTGGTTCCTTTTCATATGATGCCAACTCACCATCCTTGGGCCATGATTTCTTGATTTGAGTAACCATTGACGAAAGAGTTAAAAATTAAGCCATCATATGAATTATGTTACACCCTCTATGCTGAAATATCTTAAAATATGTGACTGTCCCAGGAGATTGAGAGGCATGTGTGGACCTCAAACAGATCTCCAGAAAACAAGCAAACAAAAGAGTAGAGATGATGAATGCAGTATACCTTTCATCTTCTTACTTATAAAACACTTTCTGGCCCCCGTCTCCTACTTGGGTACTTCTCATCAGTTCATTCAGTCACTCAGTCATGTCGAACTCTTTGTGACCCCAAAACCACAGCACACCGAGCCTCCCTGTCCATCACCAACTCCTGTAGTCGACCCAAACCCATGTCCATTGAGTTGATGATACCATCCAACCATCTCATCCTTTGTCGTCCCCTTCTCCTCCTGCCCTCAATCTTTCCCAACATCAGGGTCTTTTCAAATGAGTCAGCTCTTTGCATCAGGTGGCCAAAGTATTGGACTTCAGCTTCAACATCAGTCCTTCCAATGAACACCTAGGACTGATCTCCTTTAGGATGGACTGGTTGGATCTCCTTGCAGTCCAAGGGACTATCAAGAGCCTTCTCCAACACCACAGTTCAAAAGCATCAATTCTTCAGTGCTGAGCTTTCCTTATAGTCCAACTCTCACATCCATACATGACCACTGGAAAAACCATAGCCTTGACTAGACAGACCTTCTGTTGACAAGTAATGTCTCTGCTTTTTAATATGCTGTCTAGGTTGGTCATAACTTTTCTTCCAAAGAGTAAGCGTCTTTTAATTTCATGCCTGCAATCACCATCTGCAGTGATTTTGGAGCCCCTCCAAAATAAAGTCAGCCACTACTTCCACTGTTTCCCCTATTTGCCATGAAGTGATAGGACTGGATACCATGATCTTAGTTTTCTGAATGTTGAGCTTTAAGCCAACTTTTCCACTCTCCTTTTTCACTTTCTTTAAGAGGCTCTTTAGTTCTTCTTCACTTTCTGCCATAAGGATGGTGTCATCTGCATATCTGAAGTTATTGATATTTCTCCTAGCAATCTTGATTCCAGCTTGTGATTCCTCCAGTCCAGTGTTTCTCATGATGTACTCTGCATAAAGTTAAATAATCAAGGTGACAATATACAGCCTTGACACATACTCTTTTTCCTATTTGGAACCAGTCTGTTGTTCCATGTCCAGTTCTAACTGTTGCTTCCTGACCTGCATACAGGTTTCTTAAGAGGCAGGTCAGGTGGTCTGGTATTCCTATCTCTTTCAGAATTTTCCACAGTTTATTGTGATCCACACAGTCAAAGCTTTGGCTTTTGAGGTATAAATGACAATATTCTATCTTGTATTTGAACTCCAAAATTTCCAGGCATCTACCTTCTCCCATTCTCTCTTCTATATCTCTTTTTCATTTCTTCCCTGTAATCATAGTGTTAGGAGCCATATTTTAACACACACTACAGAGTGTGAATGACTAATTTGTGCCTAAATATGAGAAACCTGCATTTACTTAGATGTCATGAGAAGAGGTGACTCATTGGAAAAGACTCTGATGTTGGGAGGGATTGGGAGCAGGAGGAGAAGGGGATGACAGAGGATGAGATGGCTGAATGGCATCACTGACTCGATGGGCATGAGTTTGAGTGAACTCCGTGAGTTGGTGATAGACAGGGAGGCCTGGCGTGCTGCAGTTCATGGGGTCACAAAGAGTCGGACATGACTGAGTAACTGAACTGAACTGAACTGATGGCTACCAGAACCCACTTTTTGCCTTTAATTGAAATCTTTCTCCCAAGGAAGTGAATACACATAAGAACTCACTAATTTGTCAAGTGGTCTGACAATATTATTTGTAAGTAATTTCCTGTCAATCAGACAGATTATATTCTTTGCAGCTAAAGATTGAGAAGCTCTATATAGTCAGCAAACACAAGACTGGGAGCTGACTGTGGGTCAGATCATGAGCTCCTTATTGTAAAAGTCAGGCTTAAATTGAAGAAAGTAGGGAAAACCACTAGACCATTCAGGTATGACCTAAATCAAACCTGTTATGATTATACAATGGAAGTGACAAATAGATTCAAGGGATTAGATCTGATAACAAGATTACCTGAGGAACTATGGATGGAGTTTGCATCACTGTATACGATGTGGTGAACAAAACCATGCCCAAGAAAAAGAAATGCAAAAAGGCAAATAGTTGTCTTAGGAGTTCTTAAAAATAGCTGAGAAAAGAAGAGACACAAAATGCAAAAGAGAAAGGGAAAGATATACCCATCTGAATGCAGAGTTCCAACTATATCAAGGAGAGAAAAGAAAGCTTTCTTAAGTGAACAATGCAAAGAAATAGAAGGAAACAATAGAATGGGAAAGACTAGAGATTTCTTCAAGAAAATCAGACACCAAGGGAATATTTCATGCAAACATGGGCACAACAAAAGACAGAAATAGTAAGGACCTAAGGGAAGTAGAAGAGATTAAGAACAGGTGGCAAGAATACACATAAGAATTGTACAAAAAAGATCCTAATGACCCAGATAACCACAATGACATGATTACTTACCTAGAGCCAGATATCCTGGAGTGTTAAGTCTAGTGGGCCTTAGGAAAAATTGCTCCAAAAAAACTAGTGGACATGATGGACTACCAGCTGAGCTATTCCAAATCCTAAAAGACGATGTTGCAAAAGTGCTGTACTCAATATGCCAGCAAATTTGGAAAATTCAGCAGTGGCCACAGGCCTGGAAAATTCAGTTTTTATTCCAGTCCCAAAGAAGGGCAGTTTCAAAGAATGTTCAAACTATTGCACAATTGCACTCATCTCACAAGCTAGCAAGGTAATGCTCAAAATCCTTCAAGTTAGGCTTCAACAGTACATGAACCTAAGACTTCCATATGTACAAGCTGGATCCATAAAAGGCAGAAAAGCTAGAAATCAAATTCCTACATTCACTGGATCATAGAAAAAATCAAAAGAATTCTAAAGAAGTCTATTTCTGCTTCACTGACTATGCCAGTGCTTCACTGACTCTGTGGATCACAACAAACTGTAGAAAATATTTCAAGAAATGGGAATACCAGACCACCTTATTTATCTCCTGAGAAACCTGTACACAGGTTAAGAAGCAAGAGTTAGAACTGAATATGGAACACGGGCTAGTTCAAAACTGGGAAATGAGGATATCAAAGCTGTGTATTGTTACCCTGCTTATTTAACTTATATGCAGTTTACATTATGCAAAAACTAAAGAGCCTCTTGATGAAGGTGAAAAAGGAGAGTGAAAAAGCTGACTCAAAACTCTAGCCACTACTTCCACTGTTTCCCCTATTTGCCATGAAGTGATAGGACTGGATACCATGATCTTAGTTTTCTGAATGTTGAGCTTTAAGCCAACTTTTCCACTCTCCTTTTTCACTTTCTTTAAGAGGCTCTTTAGTTCTTCTTCACTTTCTGCCATAAGGATGGTGTCATCTGCATATCTGAAGTTATTGATATTTCTCCTAGCAATCTTGATTCCAGCTTGTGATTCCTCCAGTCCAGTGTTTCTCATGATGTACTCTGCATATAAGTTAAATAATCAAGGTGACAATATACAGCCTTGACACATACTCTTTTTCCTATTTGGAACCAGTCTGTTGTTCCATGTCCAGTTCTAACTGTTGCTTCCTGACCTGCATACAGGTTTCTTAAGAGGCAGGTCAGGTGGTCTGGTATTCCTATCTCTTTCAGAATTTTCCACAGTTTATTGTGATCCACACAGTCAAAGCTTTGGCTTTTGAGGTATAAATGACAATATTCTATCTTGTATTTGAACTCCAAAATTTCCAGGCATCTACCTTCTCCCATTCTCTCTTCTATATCTCTTTTTCATTTCTTCCCTGTAATCATAGTGTTAGGAGCCATATTTTAACACACACTACAGAGTGTGAATGACTAATTTGTGCCTAAATATGAGAAACCTGCATTTACTTAGATGTCATGAGAAGAGGTGACTCATTGGAAAAGACTCTGATGTTGGGAGGGATTGGGAGCAGGAGGAGAAGGGGATGACAGAGGATGAGATGGCTGAATGGCATCACTGACTCGATGGGCATGAGTTTGAGTGAACTCCGTGAGTTGGTGATAGACAGGGAGGCCTGGCGTGCTGCAGTTCATGGGGTCACAAAGAGTCGGACATGACTGAGTAACTGAACTGAACTGAACTGATGGCTACCAGAACCCACTTTTTGCCTTTAATTGAAATCTTTCTCCCAAGGAAGTGAATACACATAAGAACTCACTAATTTGTCAAGTGGTCTGACAATATTATTTGTAAGTAATTTCCTGTCAATCAGACAGATTATATTCTTTGCAGCTAAAGATTGAGAAGCTCTATATAGTCAGCAAACACAAGACTGGGAGCTGACTGTGGGTCAGATCATGAGCTCCTTATTGTAAAAGTCAGGCTTAAATTGAAGAAAGTAGGGAAAACCACTAGACCATTCAGGTATGACCTAAATCAAACCTGTTATGATTAAACAATGGAAGTGACAAATAGATTCAAGGGATTAGATCTGATAACAAGATTACCTGAGGAACTATGGATGGAGGTTTGCATCACTGTATACGATGTGGTGAACAAAACCATGCCCAAGAAAAAGAAATGCAAAAAGGCAAATAGTTGTCTTAGGAGTTCTTAAAAATAGCTGAGAAAAGAAGAGACACAAAATGCAAAAGAGAAAGGGAAAGATATACCCATCTGAATGCAGAGTTCCAAATATATCAAGGAGAGAAAAGAAAGCTTTCTTAAGTGAACAATGCAAAGAAATAGAAGGAAACAATAGAATGAGAAAGACTAGAGATTTCTTCAAGAAAATTAGACACCAAGGGAACATTTCATGCAAACATGGGCACAACAAAGGACAGAAATAGTAATAGTACCTAAGGGAAGTAGAAGAGATTAAGAACAGGTGGCAAGAATACACATAAGAATTGTACAAAAAAGATCCTAATGACCCAGATAACCACAATGACATGATTACTTACCTAGAGCCAGATATCCTGGAGTGTTAAGTCTAGTGGGCCTTAGGAAAAATTTCTCCAAAAAAACTAGTGGACATGATGGACTACCAGCTGAGCTATTCCAAATCCTAAAAGATGATGCTGCAAAAGTGCTGTACTCAATATGCCAGCAAATTTGGAAAATTCAGCAGTGGCCACAGGCCTGGAAAAGTCAGTTTTTATTCCAGTCCCAAAGAAGGGCAATTTCAAAGAATGTTCAAACTATTGCACAATTGCACTCATCTCACAAGCTAGTAAGGTAATGCTCAAAATCCTTCAAGCTAGGCTTCAACAGTACATGAACCTAAGACTTCCATATGTACAAGCTGGATCCATAAAAGGCAGAAAAGCTAGAAATCAAATTCCTACATTCACTGGATCATAGAAAAAAAATCAAAAGAATTCTAAAGAAGTCTATTTCTGCTTCACTGACTACGCCAGTGCTTTGACTCTGTGGATCACAACAAACTGTAGAAAATATTTTAAGAAATGGGAATACCAGACCACCTTATTTATCTCCTGAGAAACCTGTACACAGGTTAAGAAGCAAGAGTTAGAACTGGATATGGAACAACGGGCTAGTTCAAAACTGGGAAATGAGGATATCAAAGCTGTGTATTGTTACCCTGCTTATTTAACTTATATGCAGTTTACATTATGCAAAAACTAAAGAGCCTCTTGATGAAGGTGAAAAAGGAGAGTGAAAAAGCTGACTCAAAACTCAACAATCAAAAAACTAAATCATGTCATCCAGTCCCATCATTTCATGGCAAAGAGGTGAGGAAAAGATGGAATCAATGAAAGATTTTATTTTCTTGGACTCCAAATTCACTGTGGTAGTAACTGCAGTCATGAAATTAAAAGATGCTAGTTCCTTGGAAGAAAAGCTATGCCAAATCTAGACAGTGTATTAAAAAGCAGAGACATTACTTTGCCCACAAAGTTCTGTATAGTCAAAGTTACGGTTTTTCTAGTAGTCATGTATGTATGTGAGAGTTGGATGATGAAGAAAGCTGGGCACCAAAGAAATCATGATTTTGAATTGTGCTGGAGAAGATTCTTGAGAGTCCCTTGGACTGCAAGGAGATCCAGCCAGTCAATCCTAAAGGAAATCAACCCTGAATAGTCATTGGAAGGGCTAACAGTGAAAGTTAAGCTCTAATACTTTGGTCACTTGATACAAAGACAATCTCGTTGCAAAAGATTGACACTGGGCGAGACTGAAGACAGGAAGAGAAGGGTACAACAGAGGATGAGATGGTTGGATGGCATATCAACTCAATGGACATGAACTGGGGCAAATTCTGGATAGTAAAGGACAAGGAAGCCTGGCATGCTGCAGTTCACTGGGTCATTAAATGTCAGACAGACTGAGTGACTCAACAACAATGCAGTGACTTGGACACTAGAGAAAATCTGGCCCATGTATCATATGCATTCATTTTTGTTTCCTTATATACTTTTTCAAAGAGAAATCTCTACCTGTGATAGACATGGTTCCTACTGCCATGGCAGCCAAGATCTTGTAAACCAAGAAAGAATGGGAGAGAGCAAGACAGAGAGCAGAGAAAAAGAGAGAGAGAAGAGGGAGAAAAGAGGATGAGAACTGATCAATAACAGGACTGAGGAGGAAATTCTCAGGACCCTGGAGCAATACTTCATTGAGATAATTGGGGCTTTTCATAGGTAGAGCTAACCTGTGGGAGTGGTGGATTGGTTCAGTCTCTCACCTAATCTTAAAAAGAAACAAGGAGACAAGATAAGCCATTGAAACAATAATTAGTAATTAGTGTCCTACAGTAGTTCAGTGCTCATCTTTCTTGACTGGTGCCCTTTAAAAAAAATGATTTAATTAAAGTTTGGAATGGCTATTCACCTTTATAAATCATTTCTGCTGCCCAACTAATCAGTGGTTGTGATGGCAGTCAGGGGTAACTAGGGTTACATTGAACTCCCTAGGCTGAAAACTGAATGTTATTTATTGAAGCACTGGAAGGACATTTTCTAAGCTGAGAACTATATTTCATTCTGCAGTCATTGAGAGCTGAGGGTTCTAGCTGATGCTTTAACTAGCTGGTTTTCTTTCAAAGGCCAGCTGGAAGAGAAGTCCATGCACTACAGAGAAGATTGAATGGCTTGAATCATCACCTAGGTGATCAATTGTAATGTCCTTGAGGGACAAAAAGATGAATATTTCTTTGAAATTTCCCTAGTAACTTTTCTCAGTGTATCTTTAGAAGCAAGGGTGTGGTAAGTGCAGGTACCCCATTTCCCAGGATAGGTCACTGAGGCCCAGATGAAAAGGAATGTTTACAGAATTACACAGCAAAGGAATGATAAAAGCAAGAAGGGAAAACAACGTCCTGAATTTTGGATGAATTGATGGTTAGGTTAACAAACTGAGCTTTTATTCCCTAAGCAACTCTGGCTTCTGTGCAAAAATTTAACAAAAACCTATTGGCTCCCATAATCCTTCCCTTTGTTCTGCTGAAGCATTTCTGACTGGGGACAATACTGTTGGCCTGGTCAGTATCACATTTGGTTGAACACTGCCTTCTCTTTGAAATTCTCTAGTTTAATAACCTTTGTTTTTTCTCACAAAGAAAGGTGGTGAAATATTCAGGTCCACAATATTGCCTGCTTTCTGCAACAACCCAAATGTCACTATTTACCTACATGAGCAGTTTGTTACCTTTCTTTCCCTCTCCACTTCAACTTTTTCTTTTCTTTTTTTCTTTTTTTTTTTCTTTTTTTTATTCTCCAGGGCTTTCTCTTAGGCTATTTGGCAGCATTCCTTCACTCATCAAAATCTGGTGGTTCTTTTTTGAGGGAGCTGTCAAGCTGACCTCCTTTTTGAGATGTCAATTTGCATTCACGAGGCCACCAATGACATTAATGGTTTTGCAGTATTGAGCCACATTTGGGGTTTTACCTAGAAGATGTGCAGAATATAAATGTTTTCATGAGGTGTGTGAGCCAATTTCTCATTCAGGAGGTGAGATGTTGCAGATGAAAAAATTTAGGAATGTAAATTTGCTGCTTAGTTTCCTTGAGCATTTTTCATTCATTTATTTAATATGACTACATTAAAGCAACATGTGAAAAAGTTTTGGTAACAGGGAAGCCTGGCAAGCTACAGTCCATGGGGTCACAAAGAATCCATCATGACTTAGTCACTGAACAACAAATATTGCTATGGTTTCTCCTCCAGGAGCCCACTCTCCAACTAGGAGAGAAAGCAATATAAGGCATATATATTATGAATCAAATAAGTAATATAGACCAAAAGGATTCTATACAGGAATTCAAAGGCAAAAAGAATGGAAAAGTTGGTGAAGACATTGTAGAGGAAATTGCCATTGACTGAAGGTCAAAAAAAAAAAATAGAATGAACATAGAACATTGGATCTAACTAAAAATACACACACCAAATAACACTATTTTTCAAGGACATATGGGTCAATCACTTATAAAAAAAACACCAAATAAGTTATGTAGGATAGGTGCCTTCATGTAGGGAGGAAAATTAGTGGGAATGAGGGGCAGATATAAAACAAAAGAAGAGGAAGTCTTGGCTCAAATCAGTGATTATAATGTTCTATGAAATGTAAATAGCTCAGTTTTCTGATTCACTTTCAGTTTCATTAGGAATAAGAAAGGAAAAATGGGAGAATAAATAAAACCAGCAAATTCTAAACAAAAGCAAAGAGCATTCAAAAAGTGAAAAGCATTTTTTATAAACATGACCTGGGGGATTGAATACAGAGTGTTATGGGAGCCTTCAAAGTGTCGGTAGACTTAGACTCTTGTAAGTGTCCTCATAGGGAATATAAATTGATACAACCACTCTGGAGAACATTATGGAGATTCCTTAAAAATATATATATAACTACCATATGACCCAGCAATCCCACTATTGGGCATACACCCAGAGAAAGCCATAATTCAAAAAGATACATGCACCCCAATCCTCATTTCAGTTTACAATAGCTAGGACATGGAAGCAATCTAGATGTCTATTGACAGATGAATGGATAAGATAAGATATTGGATAAGATATTGTGGTACATATATACAATGTAACATTACTCAGCCATAAAAAGGAATGAATTTGAGTCACTTCTAGTTAGGTGGATGAATGTAGAGCTTGTTATGCAGAGTGAAGTAAATCAGAAAGAGAAAAACAAATATCACAGGCAGGGCAGGAATAGAGATACAGATGTAGAGAACAGACTTGTGGAAACAACTAGGGAAGAAGTGGGGGGATGAATTTAGAGAGTAGCATTGAAACATATGCATTACCATATGCAAAACAGACAGCTAATGGGAAGTTGCTGTACAACACAAGGGCTCAAGCCAGTGCTCTGTGACAATCTCAAAGGGTGGGGGTGGAGGGAAAGGAGGGAGGTTCAAGAGGAAGGTCACATATGTATATTATGGCTGATTCTCATTGTTGTATGGCAGGAACTAGCACAACACTGTAAAGCAATTATCCCCCAATTAAATATTAACAAAATAAAATAAAGTGTCCACATGAAAGAACTTATCATTTCATTGAGTGACTATGTTCTGAGTGTAAGTTCCTCAAAGACAATGTGGAAGAAAAAATTATTAAAGAAACCAAGAATATTTTTCCTAAAGACATGAAAAGGGAAACATCTAGCTTGAATAGGGGCTTTCAAACCTGTGAGTCTGATGGGGAAAGGGTTGCCTTAAGGTTTCTGTCATGTCTGTCTTCAGAGATCCCATAAATCTCATGCTCACTAGGCTAATCAAAACTTTCTTAAGAAACAATCTCATTAGAATTAAAGAACACATCTACTTTTATGAGGCAAAGAAATATTAAGTTTTACTGATGCCTTGTATACCAGAATGAGGCAGATGTTGAAAGCAAATCCCACTGCTTGAGAAAATACATGAGTAATGCATAGTAACATATTTTTAGAGCCCTTACTAAAGATAACTTCTGATTAAAAGAGAGAAAATTCTCCAGAGAAATAGAAGCAATAAGATATGTGTATAATACATATGTGAGTTCATGTGTGTGTATAGTATAAGGAACTGGCTGATTCAATTCTGAAGACTGATTAACCCTCAGATCTGCAGCTGGAAAGTTGGAGATTCAGCTGATGGTATTCTTCCACTCCACGTCCAAATGCCATTAGGCTTGAAACCCAGGAAAAGCCTGTTTGCTTCAGACAAAAACCGATGTCCCAGCTCAAAGCAGTCAGGCAGGAGGAGCTCCTTCTTATTCCTAGGAGAGTCAGCCTTTTGTTTCTATTTAGACCTTCAACTGATTGGATGAGACCCATCCACATGAGGGAGAGCAATTTACTTTACTCAGTTTGCTGATTCAAATATTAATTTCATACAGAAATATCTCCATAGACTCATTCAGAATAATGTTTGGCTAAATGTCTCAGTATCACATGGCCCAGGCAAGTTGGCACAAAAAACAAGCCATGACAAACCCATTCCTTGTCAAACTCCATAAGCATCTCCCTAAACCATATTTATGGCTTCTCCTGTGGCTAAGGGTAAAGAATCTGCCTGCAGTGCAGGAGCCACAGGAGTGTGGTTCAATCCCTAGGTAGGGAAGATTCCCTGGAGGAGGGCATGGCAACTCATTCCAGTATTCTTGCCAGGAGAATCCCATGGACAGAACCCCATAGACTCATGGGCTACAGTCCACGGAGTCACAAAGAGTGAGACACAACTGAGGCAACTTAGCACACATGCAAACCATAATTAATCACTGGATAAAGGCAATAGCAAGTTCATCACAAAAGGGAGAAAAGGGTATAAAGAAACAGGGAACCAAAAGATGAAGGAAATACATAAGGAAAGGTATTTGAAGCTATAATGAAAAAGAGGTTAAGTAGCACCAGAAATAATAGATCAATTATTCTGCTGAATACATGCAAATTTGCTTGGAGACCACTAGATCCCAAAGAAGGAACATCTCTGGAAGCCTGTGGCTTTTGCTCTGTGTCATCTTGATCTTAGAAACCAATAGAGTTGGAAACTAACAGACCTGAGATTCAAACTCACTTTCAACTGTTATCAGCAATGTGTCCTGAGCTATATCCATAAATTATGGTCTTTGGTACAGAATGATGGTCTCAGTTATAAAATGAGGATAATAATATACTCCTGTCAGAGCTGTTTACAGAAATGAATGAAATCATTTATGGAAAGTAATGACTTATTCAGCTTGGACTGCCATAACAAAATGCTATAGACTACATGGTGTAAACTTTGCTCTGTGTCATCTTGATCTTAGAAACCAATAGAGTTGGAAACTAACAGACCTGAGATTCAAACTCACTTTCAACTGTTATCAGCAATGTGTCCTGAGCTATATCCATAAATTATGGTCTTTGGTACAGAATGATGGTCTCAGTTATAAAATGAGGATAATAATATACTCCTGTCAGAGCTGTTTACAGAAATGAATGAAATCATTTATGGAAAGTAATGACTTATTCAGCTTGGACTGCCATAACAAAATGCTATAGACTACATGGTGTAAACAACAGAAATTTATTTCTCACAGCTTTGGAGGCTGAGAAGTCCAAGATCAAGATGCTGGCTCTCTTTGTGGCTGGCAGATGGTTGCCTTCTCATTGTATCTTCACAAGGCAGAGAGAGAGGGGAAAATAAAGAGGAAAGGAGAATGAGAGAGAGAGAGAGATGCTAGCTCTCTGGTGTCTCCTTTTAAAAGGATACTAGTACTCTTGTCAAGGTCTCACCCTTATGAGTTCATTACCTGTAACTGCCTTGTAGGTCCTAGCTCTGAATACAAATTTAGGGAAGACACAATTCAATCTATAGCAAGTACTTAGCACAGCTCTGAAAAGAGAACAAATACTCAAAGCTAGTTCTCTGCTCCTTAGGGTATCAACTCCCTATGCTGGCCTTTCTTTTCTTTCTTTCTTTCCATAGCACTAAACCAGGAACAGGATACCAAATAGAGACTTCAAAGTAGACAGATAACTGACAAGACTTATTAAATAGACTACTGGAATGATTAAACTTGGTAACACATTTAAATTTGGATAAAATTTCACTTAATATTTACACATTTTTTTACAACTGGAATTTTTTTCAACAACTTATTATGAATAATTTTCTATTTCACTAACTGTAAGACAACTTTAGTTGGTGAATATCATTTTAATCCAAATTCAGGATTATTCTATATTTATTCTCCTCTTTAATGATATGTGACTTATCTATTTGTTTTTATATACGATGCCATGATGGATATCCTCATATCTTTGCACTTGAATAGCTAGCTTTCTCACATTCATCTTCAAGTTTGAAGCAAAATACTAAACAGCCATTTAGAAAATTCATTGTACTCAATATTTTGACCATTCTCGACTTATTTTGTTTCATATTCTTTGCTGTTCAATTATTCAACTATCAAGGTCATTGCTTCCTTCTTAAGGCAGAGTCCACATTTGTTCTGCTATTTGTTGTTTTAGTCACTCAGCCGTGCCTGACTCTTTGCAACCCCATAGAATGTCACCCACCAAGGTCCTCTATCCATGGGCTTTTTCAGGCAAGAATACTGGAGTGGGTTGCCATTTCCTCCTCCAGAGGAACTTTCTAATTCAGGTATCGAACCTATGTCTCCTGTGTCTCCTGCATTACAGGCAGATTCTTTTCCACTGAGCCACCAGAGAAGCCCTACATTTATTCTATCCCCCAGGATTTACTTCTGCAGATAACCTTGGCACTTAATTTGCTGAGAAGAAATGCTGTTGTATTCTGCAGAGCCACTTATTTAGCTTGTAAGCTTTCCTCTTTTTTAAAATTAAACACCCTGAATTGGGAGAATCTGGTTGCTGCATTAGATTTCCTGTGCTAATAAAATTCAAATTAAATGCCAGCTCTAGGCCAGAAGTAAAAGGCAATGGACATGAGAAATGATGCCAATTCCTTCTCCCAATCAATGGAAAATGTGCTTTTCTCCACTTGGCTGGCTTTCTTGTTTTTTGGTTCTAGCCTCCCCCAACATAGCTTTTCTTTTGTAACTGTACCTATTTTTCTCTTCAGGCACATGTGTGCACAAAGTAACTCCTTACAAAGCACATTAACTAGAAAATGCTTATGTGTGTAGCTGGTTGATAGCTGAGGATGGAGATTAAACTACAAATAATGGCATTATAGAATATTAAGGGAAGTTATCCCCATCCCCATTTCTCTGTGTATCTAAATTCTGCCAATTCCTTACGATATCCTCTCAGGGCTCTCTTTCCTCCTCCACTAAATGCCTAAAAGGCCACCTGGATTGCTATAGTACTGAGTCTTTAATTATACACTCTTTGCCAAATGTTTCTAGAATGTGAAACACGTTTCCCCCAACAAACTAGTGAGTTGCCAAAGGCAGGAGTTTTGTCTTCCATCATTTTTGCCTTGCTTCATAGTACACTCAAAAATAATTAACAGTAGAACTTCTATAAACACTTATTAATAGATTCCTGGAAAAAATGGGCAGGCAAAAAGGAAAGTGTTGACCTAATTTCCTTAAATTCTATTCGCAGATGATGTAATATCTAACAGTGGATTCAAGATATAAACACATACAACTTGAGAGAACATTCTCCACAACAGGGACGAGTAATCGTATTGTCTGTATCTACTTGCAGAATGGAGACACTGAAATATCTGACTCACTGAATCGCAGTGTTCTTTCCTCTGACCTCTTTTCATTTATACAGCACTATTGCCTTTTCAAACTTTCAAGCATTTCCATCAATATCTTTTATGAGCCAAGAAAGAACTGAAGACTTTAAAAGTCATGAAAGAGATTTTCTGCTGGGATAGTAGAGGTTCAATATAAACTGGGTTTTTTGCATATTAAGCATGCTTGCTCTTTCTCACTTGCAGTCTTCATTTGTCCATATATTAACTCAATACCCTTTTTATGCACCTGAGTACCTCCTATGTGCCAGGCACTGTCCTAGGTACCGAGTATACTGCAGTAAGACAGACAAGAACCTTTGCTCATGGAGTTCTCTGCATCTGATAGTTGAATGATAAATAAGAACCATATCTAAAAAAGAGGAACTTCCTCCCCAGTTTCCACTCCCACAGAAAAATGTAACCCTCTTTGTAGTACTTTTTTCAGAGGATCATTCCAAAACCACAGAACCAAACAGTTCTGTGCTTCTGGAAGCTTGCAAAGGCATTAACCCCTTAAGCCCTAAATTGGTACTAACAATGTCTCTCAACTTGACCCTGTAAGACTCTGCCTTCTGTTCTGCCTTCTCAATCGATGTTTGCTCACACTTCCTCTCCCAAAGGCATAAGTAGGTATTTTACATTCTTGCTCATTGTGGCTTCCAAATCAATTTTTAAATCACCCTTTGAACATCTACTCTGCTGTGTACCATTCAACCATTTTCTTGTCTTCTTTCATTTCTCATTGGCATTGCTGTCTGCTCCTTTTCCACTCTCACTTGGGCATCTAGTGCATGGAAATCTCCTCTACTCATGGTCCTGCCTTAGTCATGAATGCGTTTAGTATTTTGATAGCAAGCTGTCAATTTCATCCCAATTCCATCTTAAAAATACTTTGAGGGACCTTGGTCGCCTGTCTACTGCAACCACCCAATTCCACTAACGTTTTGGATCTGGTCATTGCCTAGAGACATTTCATTTCCAAACTTTGACCTTACTACCTCACCTTCTGACAACAATCTCCTTCTTTCTCTGCCCGTTCATTTGTGTATGCACAGAATTCTGAAGGAAATTCCTGAAAGACTAATTACATGGTCCTATCAGATTCATAGCCTCCAAATTACTTCAATACTCTACCTGGCATTTCTTTCTCCTATTCTCAGCTAAACCTTATGGTTCATTTCATTATTTCCTCTCCTTTACCCTTAAAGATCTATACCACCTACCCTGCAACCAAAACTTTAATACAGTCATTTACTTTCTCCACACCTATTGTCACGCTGCTCTTCAATCTCATCCAACATGCAGATCAAAGATAATACAAATCCATCCTATTCCAAAATCTATCTGCTGCTGCTGCTGCTGCTAAGTCGCTTCAGTCGTGTCCAACTCTGTGCAGCCCCGTAGATGGCAGCCCACCAGGCTCCCCTGTCCCTGGGATTCTCCAGGCAAGAACACTGGAGTGGGTTGCAATTTCCTTCTCCAACGCATGAAAGTGAAAAGTGAAAGTGAAGTTGCTCAGTTGTGTCCGACTCTTAGCAACCCCATGGACTGCAGCCTACCAGACTTCTCTGTCCATGGGATTTTTCCAGGCAAGAATACTGAAGTGTGGTGCCATTGCCTTCTCCAAAATCTATCTATCTATCTATCTATCTATCTATATATATATATATATCATCAATCTTCTATTATTCATTGATTTACACTAAACCATTTTTCAGAATTCCACTCTTCTTTCTTTTTCTTGTAGTCAAATTCTGAGGCAGATTGCCCACACTTACTAGAAACAAATAAGCAGCTGGAATTAGTTAATCATCTGTTTTCCATATGATATTCAAATTCCTGCAATCTATTTTTGGCTCCTATCACTTCATGCAACTACTTATTTAAAAGTTACTCACTCTCACAATCTCATTATTCCTAAACCAGTCTGTCGTCATTATTCTGGGTGCTGCTACAGCATTCAAACACCCTACAGCATCCCCCCACCAAAAAAAAAGAAATTGGCTTCTTGATATCACCCATCGATTCCTCATTGCAATTCTGACTGCTCCATCTCACCTTCTCTTCCAGGGGTCTTCTCCCCACTGTTCCTTTGATTATCTTCCCCAAAGAAGTATTACCCAAGTTCTTTCCTCGGTCCACTGCTCTCCTCTTTGCATACAGAGTCCTTCACTTATACATGAAGGCCCAACTCCCCTTTATATGCTGATGCTCCCAAATTTTATATCTAAGTCAAAACTCTCCCCAGAGCTTCAGGTCCATCTGTCTGCTGGGCATCTCTACTGTGATACACTGTATGCATTTCAAGATCCAAACACCCAAAACTGAATTCAGGTTTTTTTTTCCTTCAAATAGCCTCTCCACAAATCTGCATCTGATGCATAGTTGGTAAAACAAATAGATTTTGAATGAGTAGGGAGGACTTTGAACTTGGAATCACTGAGTAATTTATCCAATATAACATCTCCTGATTCTATTCAAATCTCTAAAGCAAGAAGTTCATTTGAAGAGTTTAAAATAATTCACCGTCATTCATTATTCTTCTTTAACAACTTCTCCAGCAGCTTTGTTGAGAATACTTCCTCTGAAATAGGAATGTATTTCAGGCTGGAGTCTAGAATATGGAGATTTCCTCAAGTGCATACAGGAAGTCAGGAGTGGAGGCAGGTAACACAGCGGCTTTGTGGATCACGTGTCAGGCAGGATGTGATGGCCTGTCCACACAATCCGCAGCACCCAGAGCCTTGCTTCTGGAACTCACAAGTAAGATTCACTGGGATGTCTTTAGCAAGTGATGGAAGGACCCAATCTGTGGATGTGCCCCATTAGTTTGTGTAGTCTGTCTGCATTATTTTGATTGTTCAGGGCTATCATCACAGGTTGCAAAATGCAAAATAGGTGAAGTGGTTAATAAATTAAGAAAACTCTGATTAGGTTCCATGAGGATTCAATGAGCATTGTACAGGTTAATTGAATTTTTATAGATTAATTCTCTTTTCTGGATTCTAAGAGGTTGGTCTGTTTCAGAGTCTGCTGCCAAACTGGTGATGGGAGAAATTAGAAATCCAAAACTAAGTAAATTACCCCTGCTTTATAACTTGAGGATCACAGTGCACAAAGCAGCCAATATGAGACGAGTAGGGAAGAAGTAATGACTGAATCCTAGGGTCATGTGGGTATACCAAGAGCAACATAAGGTAAACATCTGAACTTATGATAAATAATCAGACAAACTGAGGACTTACTGACTGTCACAACCGGAAGAAGTTTTCCACATCTGAAGCAAAATTCCAGATGATCTGTGCTTTCCACATCCCCAGTAAGTACATTCCAATGCAACCCTAGAGGACTAAATCACACTAGGGTATAGCTGAGGCTACTCCACAGCAAAAATCTTCCATCAACAATTAGGCAATGTATGTAAAGGGAAGGGCTTCTCTTATAGCTCAGTTGATAAAGAATCTGCCTGCAATGCAGGAGACCTGGGTTCAATTCCTGGATCAGGAAGATCCCCTGGAGAAGGAAATGGCAACACATTCCAGTATTCTTGCCTGGAGAATCCCATGAACAGAGGAGCCTGGCAGGCTACAGTCCATGGGGTCACAAGAGTCAGACATGACGTAGCAAGTAAATTTCCAGATGATCTGTGCTTTCCACATCCCCAGTAAGTACATTCCAATGCAACCCTAGAGGACTAAATCACACTAGGGTATAGCTGAGGCTACTCCACAGCAAAAATCTTCCATCAACAATTAGGCAATGTATGTAAAGGGAAGGGCTTCTCTTATAGCTCAGTTGATAAAGAATCTGCCTGCAATGCAGGAGACCTGGGTTCAATTCCTGGATCAGGAAGATCCCCTGGAGAAGGAAATGGCAACACATTCCAGTATTCTTGCCTGGAGAATCCCATGAACAGAGGAGCCTGGCAGGCTACAGTCCATGGGGTCACAAGAGTCAGACATGACGTAGCAAGTAAACCACCACCACCATGTAAAAGGAAATATGTATTTTCTAATTAACAGACTTTTTTTAAAAGGCAGTTTAGGCTTATAGTAAAATTAAGAAGAAAACATGGAGAGTTACTGTGCTCCATGTAACTCTCATCCCTGCCCCTACACACACACACACACACACCCCCCACAGTTTCCACTAAAAGGATTAACAATATTTTTATTTCCATCTTGTATTAGTGTGGTATGCGTCTTACAATTGATGAGCCAATATTGATACATTATTATTGAGTAAAGTACACAGTTTATATTAGGATATACTCTGCCTTCCTCAAGTAGGAAATGGCAACCCTCTCAAGTATTCTTGCCTGGAAAATTCAATGAGCATGGGGTTGCAAAGAGTTGGACATGACTGAGTAACTAAGCACACACTCATACTCTGTTGTACATTCTATGGATTTTGACAAATACATAACATTATGTATCTACTATTACAGTATCATATGTAATAGTTTAACTGTCCTCAAATCTTCCATTTATTTACCCTTCTTCTCTCTCTCCAAAAATATTTCCAAATAATGATGCTCAGTCATGTCTGACTCTTTGCAACCCCATGGACAGACTCTGTCCATGTGATTTCCCAGGCAAGAATACTTGAGTGGTTTGCCATTTCCTCCTCCAGGGGATCTTCCCAACTCAGGGATGGAACCCAGGTCTCCCACATTGCAGGCGAATTCTTTACTGTTTGAGCTACAAGGGAATCCCGTAGCAACCTCTAAGCCTTTTATCCAATCCATAGTTATGCATTTTTCCAGAATGCCACAAAACTGAAATCATATGTAGCCTTTGCTACATACTGAGATTGTCTTATTTCACTTAAATTAAGGTCAGGTCAAAAATTTTCATGACTTGATGACATATTTTTCTTTACTGTTGAAGATTACTCAATTTATTTCACTGTTGACATTCTACACTAAAATGTAAGATTCATGAGGGCAGAGACTCATTCACCATTAGATTCACCGCCCCTGGCACAGGTGTAGGTGCATATCACAGTCTGTAGATGCTATCTGAATGAATTAAAGAGGCCGTGCCCAAGGTCAAGCTAACTCCTGACAGATCACTGAGTAGAGCCCTTGCGCTTGAAGTGCCCATCTCCCTCAGTGAGGAGAGCAAATGGAAGATGATTACAATTGACCCAAACTAGAGTCCCGTGCAGAAGACCTTAAATAGACTACAGGATCCCTGATAAGGATTAGGTGTTCTATTTCCCTATTTTCTTTGCCAGTGTCTTAGAACTCCATTGCAACATCTAGAGATTATTTTTCTCCCTGCTCTTAGCTTGGCATAGACAACATTTTCCCACAGCTCCCCCTTGAGTATAGTCAGAATGTAATGGAGAATCCCAGGGACAGGGGAGCCTGGTGGGCTGCCGTCTATGGGGTCGCACAGAGTCAGACACGACTGAAGCCACGTAGCAGTAGCAATGTCTCCGAAGCTGACCCAACAGAAGACAATTTGAATCATCCCTCAGTTGGCTCTCTTGAGAGTCAGAGGAGTGAGATTTTGGCTTTCTCATTAAACAAGAAGCTTTCCCTTGAGCAGGGAGTTTATTTGAAACAAGTTAGTGACTCTAACCCACATCTGAGAGAGTTATCATGACAATACCTGACTCTCATATTCCCTATTCCTCTCTGCTCTCCACCTCTGGCTCAGGTTCTTTCTATTCATGTTCTTATGGGCAATGCTAGGCAATGGCATCTCATCTTTCTCTGGGAGAGGCTGTCCACTCTTAGTGTCAAACCGGACTGGCTCCCTTCACTCAGGAAACAAAGTATCAGACTCCTTTTTCCCTCTGTCACTTGACTGAAGAGTATCTGTAGGAATGCGGGAGAGGCAAAGGGCAGCTCTGACGTGTTTAATCTTCTTCCTTTAGGCTTTTCTTTTGAGAGTCTGAGCCATCTTTCTCTTGTCAGGAAATATTAGCTGTCTTCTCAATGAAGATTAAGGTGTTTTGGTGAGAGGTCTTTCTAAAATAGCTTCTTAGAAATGTGATTACGCAGTTCCTTAGGACAGGAGGACTGTTTTGTTTTGAAATAGCACTCTTCCAAGTCCTATGTAAATTAGACCCAGGTTTTCTGGTTGCTAAGAAAATCAAAGGGCTACTATTAGTTTCTATTTGGCGCTAGGCATAAAGTCAGTGATTTGCATAAAATAGCTAACATTTCAACTTTCACAGCGACCATAATAATAATTTTGTCAACATTTATTGAACTCTAATTATGTGTCAAGCCCTTTGTTAACAGGTTTACTTGAGCTACTTTCGACCCTAAAACCACACACTATATAGATACTTTTAAATTATCCTTGATTTATAGATAAGAATAAACAGAAATGGAAGTTAATCAAATGTTCAGGAAACACTTAATAAAATAGGTCTGAGAATTGACTCCAGGACCAAATTAATTTGTGCCTAAACACAAAGATGCTGTGTTATACTGCTTTTAACTATGTAAGATAAGGATTATTATATCTCATAGAAGGAAATAGAAGGAAAGTTCAAAAACAGAAGGAAAGTCAGGTTGGAAAATGAGCTTTGCTTCATCATCAAGTCAAACTCTTTAACCTACAACATCCTATGACAAAGACTAGGGTTTCTGTTCCAGAATGGTGTTTTGATCATTTAGGACTTTGTGGATGAGATGTAAGAGCGGAAACCACCACATAGTGTGGTCCATGAACATCCAGGACAATCTTTCCACCTTCTCTCCTTTCCAGGCCACTTCATTTCTTCACAGTAGATGTTTGTCCAGAAAAGTAATGGGGAAATTGTTACAGCCATGCCATACTAGTATTTGAAACTTCTAAATTTGGTTGAATCACAGAAAGAGAAAGTGGATTTCAACGTGATTTGCACTGTGCTATTTTCACTTACTTTATAAGATTAAATTTTCAAGGCTTATCTAGGTGAGGCAGTCTACTGTTTCCTATAATACAAATAGGCTATCTGTAATACAAATATTTAATACAAATAGGCTATCCTAGGTGAATAACTGTGCTTTGATAGAGGATTCATAAGCTAAAGGATTAAGTACATCCTATAGAAAAAGAGGGCTTCCCAGGTGACTCAATGGGTAAAGAATCTGCCTACAGTGCAGGAGACACAGGTTCAATTCCTGGGTTGGGAAGATTCCCTGGAGGATGACATGACAGCCCACTCACTATTCTTGCCTAGAGAATTCCATGGGCAGAGTAGCCTGACAAGCTACAGTTCATAGGGTTGCAAAGAGTCAGACACAACTGAAGCAGCTGAGCATGCACTCATAGAAAAAGAACCGCCAAATGGTTCTTTTTTCAATAAATGAAACTATTTTAAGAACTCAAAAAAAAAAAATAGTTTCAAGAAATCAATGAATATCTAGTATGGTTATAAATATCAAAGATTAAACAAAACCAAATTAGGAGCCAACTTTGAGTTAACCAGAGTCAGAAGTTATCAGATATTTATCCACATGGAAGATATGTAAACAAGAAAGATATAGACTCTTTTAAGGAGGCACCTGAGCTCTTAAATATTTTGGGCAATGAGGCACTCAAAAATGAGATGCTGAATGAGTGGTAGATTTTGTTGAATACCAACTGGTCTTATCTGATATCAGTACAAATGAACTGTGGAGTAAAACACTAAGTGAGATCTCCAGTTTTGCAGAGAAGTTCAAAACATCTTGAGTATGACAAGCCACTTTGACAAAGAAAGACTACACCAGGATCTTACACTAAATGCATGATAATGGGGCAGATGGGTAAACGAGGACTATCTATGTGGGCAGGTGCAAAACAGAGCACTTCAGTTTCCTTGCCAGATTGATTGAGGGAAGAAAGTGTGAAGTCATTTTAATGAAATGACAAAAACTGAAGTGTATTTAAATAATGAAAAAATAACACATTCTTATGTGGCACAAAAAATATATCTATACATATATATTCAGAGACTTGTCCTTAATCCTCACTTTTTAAAATTCTATCTTAAATTATCTGTGTGTACTCTCTCTTCTATGTTTTATTACATTCTTTGCTCCTGTTTACTTGGTCTTAAGTTACTAACTTACAATGTTGACATTATTCTATACAATGAATTGCACTTCTAAGATATCAACATGACAATTTTCTTAAAACCTATCCATATTGATATTTATCTACTTATCTCTCTATATAAACCAAACTGTTGTTGTTCTAGCATCGACTTAGAGATGCTAAGTCATCTTTAACTCTTTTATGACCCCATCCCACCAGGCTCCTCTGTTCATGGGATTTCCCAGGCAAGCATACTGAAGTGGGTTGCCATTTACTTCTCCAGGGCATATTCCTGACCCAGAGATCAAATCCACATCCTGCATTGGAAAGTGGATTTTTTACCACTTAGCCACCAGAGAAGCCCAAACCAAATATAGGTAGATAGAAATCTAGAACTCTTCTTTTCGCTTATGCATAACACTTCATACTTCCCAGATAGCAGACTTTTGATGAACATTCAAGCTGTTTCAAATTTTTAGATATTGCAGGCAATACTGTGATGAATATTTTTGCCCATTCATTCATATTTTTATGTTTCTGTGTAAGAAATTATCTAGGTTCCATATCTAATATAATACATGTGCATATTTAATTATATTAATACTTCCATGTCATTTTGGATAGCTGTTTTAGTTTACAATTCCTGTTTTCATATCCTCACCAGAACTCAATTTTATCTAACTTAAATTTTTGCTAATCAGATGGGTAGAGGCTGGTATATAACTATTGTTTTAATTTGCAATTATCTGATAACTACTGAGATTGGGCATCACTTTACAACCACATTAGCAATTTGGGATAGATTTTGCTCTTTGTGCATGGTATTTCATCTTTACACAGATACCTATTTGGATTTCTCTCTTTTACTGATTTGCAAACATCCATATAACATAAAGGATATATGGCAGTCCTTTATTGACTGTATACATTAATTACTGTTAATCCACCATTCATTACATATATAAACATTTCTTCTCTGAGGGAACATAATTATTTACAACTTAATTTTGACACGTTCAAATTCATTCTCCCATGTATTGCTTTTTATGTCTTAGGAAATATTTTCTTTTTGTTACTGTTCAGTCACTCAGTAGTGTCTGACTATGATCCCATGGACTGCAGTGTGTCAGCCTTCCCTGTCCTTCACCATCTCATGGAGTTTGCTCAAACTCATATCCATTGCGTCAGTATGGCATCCAACCATCTCATCTACTGCACCCTCTTCTCCTCCTGCCCTTAATCATTCCCAGCATCAGGGTCTTTTCCAATGAGTTGGCTCTTTGCATCAGGTAGCCAAAGTATTGGAGCTTCAGCTTCACTTTTTCACTCTCCTCTTTCACCTTCATCAAGAGGTTCTTTAGCTCCATTTCACTTTCTGCCATTAGAGTGGTGTAATATGCATGTTGTTAGTTTGTTCAGTTGTGTCCGACTCTTTGGAACCCCTTTGCCAACCAGGCTACCATGTCCATGAGATTTTCCAGGCAAAAATACTGGAGTGGGTTGCCATATCCTTCTTCAGGGGATCTTCCTGACCCAGGTATCAGACTCTGGTGTCCTCCACTGGATGCAGATTCTTTACGATCTGAGCCACCAGAGAAACCGATGCATAGCTAAAGTTATTGGTATTTCTCCCAGCAATCATGAGTTCAGCTTGTGACTGATCTAGCATAGAATTTCACATGATGTGCTCTGTATAGAAGTTAAATAAACAGGATGACTATATACAGCCTTGACATACTTCTTTCCCAATTTTGAACCAGTCCATTGTTCCATGTCTGGTTCTATTGTTTCTTGACCTGCGTACAGGTTTCTCAGAAGGCAGGTAAGGTGATCTAGTATTCCCATCTCTTTAAGGATTTTCCACAGTTTGCTGTGATCCACACAGTCAAAGGTTTTAGCATAGTTAATGAAGCAGAATTCAATGTGTTTTCTGGAATTCTTTGCTTTCTCTATGATCCACCAGATATTGGCAACCTAATCTCAGGTTCCTTGTTTGTACATCTGGAAGTTCTCAGTTCATGTACTGTTGAAGCCTAGCCTGAAGGATTTTGAGCATTACCTTTTGCAGTAGTTTGAACATTCGTTGACATTGCCCTTCTTTGGGATTGGAATGAAAACTGAACTTTTCCA
The DNA here is from genome assembly GCA_006408695.1 of Aepyceros melampus. Taxonomy (NCBI): domain Eukaryota; kingdom Metazoa; phylum Chordata; class Mammalia; order Artiodactyla; family Bovidae; genus Aepyceros; species Aepyceros melampus. The sequence goes on along the minus strand of SJXQ01010861.1, from coordinate 213,472 downwards.
GTCCTGTGGCCATTGCTGAGTTTCCAAATTTGCTGGTATCTTGAATGCAGCACTAACAGCATTGTCTTTTAGAATTTGAGAAGCTCAGCCAGAATTTCATCACCTCCACTCGTTTTGTTCATAGTAATGCTTCTAAAAGCCCACTTGAATTCACACTCCAGGATGTCTGGCTCTAGGTGAGCTACACCATTGTAGCTATCTGGGTCTTTAAGATCTTTTTGTCTAATTCTTCTGTGTATTCTTTCCACCTTTTCTTAATCTCTTCTGTTTATATTAGGGCCTTACTTTTTCTGTCCTTTATTGTGTCCATTTTTGCACGAAATACTCCTTGATATTTCTAATATTCTTGAAGAGATCTCTAGTCTTTTCCATTCTATTATTTTCCTCTATTTCTTTGCATTGTTCACTTAGGAAGGCTCTCCTATCTCTCCTTGCTATTCTTTGGAACTCTGATTTCAGATGGATATATCTTTTCCCTTTCTCCTTTGCCTTTTGCTTCTCTTCTTTTCTCAGCTATGTAAGGCCTCCTCAGACAACTATTTTGACTTGTTGCATTTCTTTTTCTTGGTGATGGTTTTGATCACCACCTGCTGTACAATGCTATAAACCTCTGTCCATGGTTCTTCAGGAACTCTATTAGATCTAATCCCTTAAATCTATTTGTCACTTCCACTCTATATTTTCAAATGGTTTTCTGGTTTTACACTTAATTTTTCAGTTTTAACCTATACGGAAATTATTTTGGCTCACTGTTTGGATTATAATCCAATTTTTCTTTTCTCCATAGTGTAAACAAACTTCCCTATGTCCTTTATGAATGCAGCGTTAACAGCATTGCCTTTTAGAATTTGAGAGAGCTCAGCCAGAATGTCATCACCTCCACTAGCTTTGTTGCAATCCCTCCCCACTGCTTCATACTGTCTCCATTATCAAATGAGGAGTTTCGTGTATATGGGTATATTTCTGGACTTTCCAGACTGTTTTGTCTGTTTGTCTTTTCTGACCCATTTCTACACTCTTAATTGCCTTGGCTTTGCAAAATGGTGTAGCATATCATGTTATTCATTCTTTTGAGAATTTTTCTTTTTCTTCTGCAACCTTTATTTTTCCATGTTCATTTTATAACCAGATCATCTAATTTCACTTCAACATCTACTGATATTTCACTTGGAGTTCCACTATATTTCTGTATTAAGTTAGGGAAATTTGACATCTTTACAATGTTAAGTCCTCATTCTCACAAATCTAGTGTATTTCTTCATTATTTCAGCTTCTTTATGTTATTTAACAACATTTTATAGTTGTATTCATAAAATTTATACATTGTTATTGACTGATTCATGTATGCTCTACATTTTTATTCTTATAAATACATCTTTTTCTTCAGTTACATTTTCTAATCAGTAATTGCCAGTATAAGAATTACATTGATTTGTATATGTTGGTCTTTTATCTAATAATCTTATTTAATATACCTAATAGTCTGTTGATTCTCTTGAGTTTTCTATATGAAGGATTATAATATCTGTAAATCAAAAGTTTTACAATATTTTTACAATACTCATCTTCAAATACTCTTTGTTTTAGGTAGTCATACTGTATTGGTCAGAACTTTCAACATTATGTCAAAGAGAAATGCTGGTAAAATGTTTGCCTTCTTGCTAAACTAAGGGAATGTCTCTTAAGTTCCCTTCTTGATGTTTACCATAGGTTTTTGTAATACCTTTGGTGGGTTAATAAGTTTACTTTTAAGTCTTTCAGAGAGTTTTTTAAACTTTTAATTAGCAAATAAGTGCTGAATTATATCAGATGTTCGCTCTATAGGTGCTTAAACCATTCTTGAGCTTCTTCCATAAATGCAAATTGTTGCACAAGATTATTCACAGTTTACTAAGGAAGTACTGTCTTTGCTTATGCAGTTGTTGGGTCTTGTTGGTCCTGTGGGAAATGAGATTTGAAAACAATTTAAAGAGGCTTGAACAATGGAATCGATTTCTTTAAGAGAAAGATTTCTTTTCCGCTAAAGAGGTAAATCAATACAGAAAGTGAGAAATTTATATAAAGAAAATTCAGTATAGCCTGGGTCCAAAAGAGAATTTGAAGGAGATTAGAGAAAGAAGAGAGTTGAGGGCAACTGTGCTGTGATGAATAAGACTTTGAGAAAAGTATTTTTAGAAAGATTGGCTGAATGTAAAGAATGTCTTTTCCTGAATAACTGGAAAATATTAATTGTTCATCATTTCCTTCTGGTTCTTACACTTGTATATTTCTTTAGAGTGGCCATCTGTGCTAAGATTAGGCCACAAGGTAGCTTACCTGGAGGTAACTCATATCTCATTTTAGAAATTCTCACTTTCATACATGTGCAATTTGGGGATTATATTTGGATACTGGATTAACTGAAAAAGCACTGTAGCCAGGGGCTCTAGTCATCAACCACTTATGTATGCATATTGTTGTTGTTTAGTCACTAAATTGTGTCCAATTCTTTTGTGCTCCCATGGACTGTAGCCCACCAGGCTCCTCTGTCCATGGGATTTCCCAAGCAAGAATACTGGAGTGGGTTGCCATTTCCTTCTCCACTTATTTATGGCTTACTCCAGGTACTTAATGTGGCTGTAAAATAAAGAGATTAGTTTAAATTGTTTCTAAGGACTTGGAGCTGAAATTTTACAATATCTCACTAGTCTTCAGAAAGTAAAACAGTGACCCAAGAGGCAGACTCACTGTATTCCAAAGATATGGCCTGTCCCAGCTGGATATTAGTTATTAGAAAATCAGCAACCCTCCTCCAAGTTCTTAATCTCCAATTCAGAGTCAGTCACTTTATCCTCAGGATTTTGTTGCCCTGCAGCTGCTACAAACTCTGACTCAGTTCTCACCGCATGTCTGCTCACCTAGATTCCACTGTGGGCATTGTACCATCCCTCCACCAGCAAACCTGGTTTATTAGCCATTTCATTTACAGAAGTAGTCCTGAGCTCCTTGGCATGTAGAATAAATCTTCAATCTTTTCCCATAGAAGTATTTACACCTGAATTATATTCATACATTGTTTCCCAAGGGCAGTATATTTTAACCACACTGACGGTTTTTGTTGAAATGTAAAACTTCAGTCAATGGAAAGAAGTATTAGTAGAAATAAATCTTGAGCAACCACTTTTCTAGAGAATTTTCAAATGATACTATACAGTCCATTCTTTTGGCTTACTTATAAAATGAACTGTGTAGGCTTTCTTTCTTATGTGAAATCTACCTTTGATCCTTCATAAACTGTATGCTTTGTTTTTCCCCCAACATATGTGGACTGAGATAGCAAAACTCCATTAGTCTCATTCATTCATTCATTTATTCAACAGCAACTCATGCATCAGAAATTATGCTAAGATTAGGCCATGAGTAAATTAAAATTCAAACTACAATTAAGGTGAGGAAATTGTTTTTTAACCAGATTTAGTGAATGCCTATTTGAAGGTCAGATAACAGTGGAGGCTAAAATCAAAGACTTTAGTTAAAGCCTTTGGAAAAATTGATGTTTCATACTCAGGTTAAATCTCACTCTTGACCTTCATTCACATTTCAGAGTATTTTTCTGGATTTTGTCACAGTTGTAATATCTCTGAAAAAATGAGATGCATGAATCATGTAGCAATCTCATCAAAAAGGTAAGGAAACAAGGGTATGTATTATCCTGATGGATTTTCCTAGCCTAAATCCAATCATTCTCATTCCTTCATCCTCCTTTCTAAGAAATAAGTTCCTTTTTTCCCCTTTCCTTTTCAAAGCTAGCTGGCTGCTTAACACTCCATGTATAGCTAGTATTAAGCCTTATCTCTTTGTAATTAGTGTTTGTGCACAGAGCAATTAATGAGCTTACAGCATTAGCCACGTTTTTACCACACTCAAGGAACTAAAGAACTAAGATGCCATGTCTAGAAGAAAAAATTACCTAAATGACTTTGATTAATTTTCTGTAAACCATCCTCAAGTACTTCAACTGACAAAATACTTTATTGTCCTCACTTCCCCTTCTGCATTATGTAGTTAGGGTTGCTCCTGGCCAGGTTTCATATGTATGTGTAATTAATTCTGAGATCAGCGACTGGTGTAGTGGCTTAGACTGATCCCTCTAGTCTCTGATTTCAGAGTTTTCTATAAATATATTGTATCAAAATCTTGACTTTTGGTGAATGGAGACAAACAAAAATATGGAGACAGAATTATGAAGGAAAAATAAAGAGTGGTTTTGTTTCTTTGCCAAGCAAAGAGGGAACACAGTAGGCAAAGGACTCAAAAAATGTGTCCCCTTCTGTGGGGAATAAGGAGAGGTCTTACAGTCATATTGCTGAATCCAAGCTCACTCTGCTGGCCCACCACACAACAGGCCAATAAAATCAGAGATGAGGTGTTGAGGCAAAGAATCTGACTTTATTCGGAAAATCAGCTGACCAAGAAGATGGCAGACTAATGTCTCAAAATAACCACCTTACCAGGTCTGGATGCCAATTTCTTAACAGAGAAGGAGAAGAGATGAGAAAGTAAAAAAGGTCATTTATCTTAAAAAATGGGACAAGAAGTGTGTATTTCTTCTTTCTACAATGATTCACAGGTGGGCTGGGTCAGATTGTCTCTCCTTGAGCTGAATAAAGACACTTGTTTAACAGTCAGGCAGAGGGGCAGGGTTCCCTGAGGCAAGCTGTTATGTATGATTGTGATAACAAAAGTAACAAAGAGCAAAAGTTAAAGAAACAGATCCAACAATTCAGTCAGAATTGTCTCTTAGATGGCCAATACTGAGATGGATTGATTATATTCTTTGCAGCAGAAGATGGAGATGTTCTATACAGTCAGCAAAAACAGAACTGGGAGCTGACTGTGGCTCAGATCATGAATTCCTTATTGCAAAATTCAGACTTAAATTGAAGAAAATAGGGAAAACCACTACTCCATTCAGGTATGATCTAATATAATCCTTTATGATTATACAGTGGAAATGATAAATGGATTCGAGGGACTAGATCTGATAAACAGAGTGATTGAAGAACTATGGAGGGAATTTTGCAACATTATACAGGAGTCAATGATCAAAACCATCCCCAAGAAAAAGACGTGCAAAAAGGCAAATACTTGTCTGAGGAGGCCTTACAAGTAGCTGAGAAAGGAAAAGAGGTGAAAGGCAAAGAAAAAAGGAAGATATATCCACCTGAATGCAGAATTCCAAAGAATAGTAAGGAAAGATAAGAAAACCTTCCTAAGTACACAATGCAAATAAATAAAGGAAAACAATAGAATGGGAAAGACTAGAGATCTCTTCTAGAAAATTAGAGACAGGAAGAGAGCACTTCATGCAAAGATGGGCACAATAAAGGACAAAAATGGTTTGGACCTAACAGAAGCAATAGGTATTAAGAAGAAGTGGCAAGAATACACAGAAGGTGAAGGTGAAGTCACTCAGTAGTGTCCAACTCTTTGCGACCCCATGGACTGTAGCCCACCACGCTCCTCAGTCCATGGAATTTTCTATGCAAAAGTACTGGAGTGGGTTGCCATTACCTTCTCCAGAATACACAGAAGAACTATATTAAAAAGTTCTTAATGACCCAGATAACCACAATGGTATGATCACTCACCCACAGCCAGACATCTTGGAGTGCTAAGTCAAATGGGCCTTTGGAATCATCATTACAAACAAAGCTAGTGGAGGTGATTGAAATCAAATGAGCTATTTCAAATCCTAAAGAATGATGCTGTGAAAGTGTTGCACTCAGCAAACTTGGAAAACAGCAGTGGTCACAGCACAGGAAAAGGTCAGTTTTCACTGCAATTCCAAAACAAGACAAAGCCAAAGGACATTCAAATGAGTGCACAATTGCACTCATTTCACATGCTAGCAAAGTAATGTTCAAAATTCTCCAGGCTAGGCCTTATGGTACATGAACTGTGAACTCCCCGATGTTCAAGCTGGATTTAGAAATGGCAGAGGAATCAGAGAGCAAATTGCCAATGTCCATTGGATCATTGAAAAAGCAAGAGAATTGCAGAAAAACATCTACGTTGGCTTCTTTGACTATGCCAATGCCTTTGACTGTGTGGATCCCAAAAACTGTGGAAAATTCTTAAGGAGATGGGAATACCAGGCTACCTTATCTGCCTCATGAGAAAGTTGTATGCAGGTCAAGAAACAGCAATTAGAACTGGACATGGAACAACAGATGGTTCCAAACTAGGAAAGGAGTATATCAAAATGGAATATGGTCACCTTGCTTATTTAACTTCTATGCATAATACATTATGTGAAATGCTGGACTGGATGAAGCACAAGCTGGAATCAAGATTGCCAGGAGAAGTATCAAATAACCTCAGAAATGCAGATGACACCATGCTTATGGCAGAAAATGAAGAGGAACAATAGAGCCTCTTGATTAAGGTGAAGGAAGAGAGTGAATAAGATGGCTTAAAATTCAACATTCACAAAATGAAGATGATGGTTCCTGTCCCATCATTTCATGGCAAATAGATGGGGAAACAATGGAAACAGTGACAGACTTTATTTTCTTGGCTCCAAAATCACTGCAGATGGCAACTGCAGCCATGAAATTAAAAGACATTTGCTCCATGGAAGAAAAGCCATGACAATACCTAGACAGCATATTAAAAAGCAGAGACAATATTTTGCCAACAAGGTCCATATAGTCAAAGCTATGGTTTTTCCAGTAATCATGTATGGATGTGAGAGTTAGGCCATAAAAAAAAGCTGAGCATCAAATAATTGATGCTTTTGAACTGTGGTATTGGAGAACACTCTTGAGAGTCCCTTGGACTGCAAGGAGATCAAACTAGTCAATCCTAAAGGAAATCGATCCTGAATATTCGTTGGAAGGACTGATGCTGAAGCTAAAGCTCCAATACATTGGCCACCTGTTGCAAAGAACTGACTCATTAGAAAAGACCTGATGCTGGAAAAGACTGAAGGCAGGGGGAGAAGAGGACAGTTCAGTTCAGTTCAGTCGCTCAGTCATGTCTGACTCTTTGCGACCCCATGAATCTCAGTACGCCAGGCCTCCCTGTCCATCACCAACTCCCGGAGTTCACTCAGACTCACGTCCATTGAGTCCGTGATGCCATCCAGCCATCTCATCCTCGGTTGTCCCCTTCTCCTCCTGCCCCCAATCCCTCCCAGCATCAGGGTCTTTTCCAATGAGTCAATTCTTCACATGCGGTGGCCAAAGTACTGGGCTTCAGTTTTAGCATCATTCCTTCCAAAGAAATCCCAGGGTTGATCTCCTTCAGAATGGACTGGTTGGATCTCCTTGCAGTCCAAGGGACTCTCAAGAGTCTTCTCCAACACCACAGTAGAGGATGAGATAGTTGGATGGCTGACTCAATAGACATGAGTTTGTGCAAGCTCAAGAGATGGTAATGAACAGGGGAGCCTGGAATGTTTCAGTCATGTGGTTGCAAAGTGTTGGACACTACTGAGCGACTGAATCGAACTGAACTGAAGCTAAAGGTACATGCATATTCATGAAGGGGCTTGAGTGGTAAGCAAAATTTAAACTTTTGTTGATAGAAGTTATGAGTGTCAGAAAAGGTCAACATCATCGTCTCTTAGGTTCCAGTTGATCTGGAGGTTGAACACGTTAGACTAATCTTTATCACTGAAACGGAATTGAGGGTTCTGTTGCTGTTTTATCTTTTGCTTGATAACAGAAATTTTCTGCATTCTTTTGTTGATTAAGATCATTAATTACTGAGAGCAGTTCAATGGTAAGCATTGTGGCCAGGTTTAGATCACAAAATGTCTTAGGCCAAAAATAGTCTCTCATGTCAAGAAAGCCATGTCAGTTTCTCTTTCTTTAGGGACCTCCCACCCTGTTTATGTACTTTCATGCCCACTGCAGCATTGTTTACAATATCCAAGATGTGGGAGCAACCCAAGCACTATCAGTGAAAAAATAGAAAAATATATTGTAATATATTTATATGCATATATACAGATGAACAGATGCAAATACAAATATATATATATATGTATTGTGTGTGTGTGTGTGTGTGTAGCAAAATATTATTCAATGATAAAAAAGAATGATATCTTGCTATTTACGAAAACATGGAGGAATCTGGAGGGCATTATGCTAACTGAAATAAATCAGAAAGAGAAAGACAAAAGATTATATGATCTCGCTTATATGTAGAATAAGAAACTTGCATGCAGGACAAGAAGCAAGAGTTAGAACCAATCATGGAACAATGGACTGTTCAAAACTGGGAAGGCAGTACATCAAGATTGTATATTGTCACCCTGCTTATTTAACTTATATGCAGAGAACATCATGCAAAATATGGGGCTGGGTGAAACACAAGCTGCAATCAACATTGCCAGGAGAATTAGCAACAATCTCAGATATGCAGATGATACAATTTTAATGTCAGAAAGTGAAGTGGAACTAAAGAACCTCTTGAAGAAAGTGAAAAAGGAGAGTAACAAAGCTGGCTTAAAACTCAACATTCAAAAAATTAAGATCATGACATCCAGTCCCATTACTTCATGGCTGATAGATGGAAGAAAAGTGGAAACAGTAACAGATTTCATTTTCTTGGGCTCCAAAATCACTGCAGACAGTGCTGGCACACATGAAATTAAAAGATGCTTGCTCCTTGGAAAGAAAGCTATGACAAAACTAGACAGCATATTAAAAAGCAGAGACATCACTTTGCTGACAAAGGTCCACATAGTCAAGTCTGTTTTCTTCTATTAGTCGTATACAGTTGTAAGAGTTGAACCACAAAGAAAGCTGAGTGTAAAATAATTGATGCTTTCAAACTGTGGTGCTGAAGAAGACTCTTGAGAGTCCTTGGACAGCAAGGAGATTAAACCAGTCAACCATAAAGGAAATCAACCCTGAAAATTTATTGGAAGTACTGACGTTGAAGAACTGAAGCTCCAATACTTTGGCCACCTGATGCACAGAGCTGACTCATTGGAAAAGTCCCTGATGTTGGAAAAGATTGAGGGCAAGAGAAGAAGGTGATGATAGAGGATGAGATGGTTGGGTGGCATCACTGACTCAATGGACATTAGTTTGAACAAACTCCAGGAGACCATGAAGGGCAGGAAAACCTGGCCTGCTGCAGTTCATGGGGCTGCAAAGAGTTGGACAGGCTTAGTGACTGAACAACAACAACAATATGTGAAATGTTTGAGAAAATGAAGAACTCATAGATACAGAAAACAGATTGGTGTTTGCCATAAGCAAGGTGGGAAGTGGATGAAATTCAGAAGGAGGTCGAAATGTACTAAGTTCCAGTTATAAAACAAATGAGTCATACATATGTAATGTATAACATGGTGACTATAGTTAATAAGAATGGATTTTATATTTGAAAGTTGCTGAGACTAAATCTTAAAAGTTCTCATCACAAAAAGAAAATATATATAGTTATGGTGATGGATGTTAACTAGACAAATTGTGATTATCATTTCACAATGTATACAAATACTGATTTATTATGTTATATACCTGAAATCAATACAAAGTTTATGTTTTTTATATCTCAGTTGTTTTAAGTTTTTTAGAAGAAAGGAAGAGCCTTCAGAACTCCACAGAAGTGAAGCCCAAGTCTTGATCAGTATGTACCTGAAATCGATGTTATTTAGGATTTCCTGCCACGTGAGACAGAAGATTTCCTTACTGTTTAAACTAGTTGAGCCCTTGCTTTCAGTTCCTGACAATGAAGGTATCTTCACTGTTTTATAAGATTTAAAGACTTTTTTAATGTTGAGATATAATATCATGATATTGAATAGTTAGAAGACAGAACTTTTTGTTACTAATAGCTATGAATGAGAGAAGACTCAAGCAAGTCATATAAGGGTTTGAAATCCAGCAACAGGGTAGCAGCAAGCTGCAGTTTTGCAATTTATGTATGACAAGTGGGGTGGATTAGTTAAGCTTGGCTCCCTGTGGATTGACTAATTTGAATAATTCCTCTAGCTCCAGACATAGGGACTGTTCAGTTCAGTTCAGCCACGCAGTCAAGTCCTATTCTTCGTGACCCCATACACTGCAATACACCAGGCTTCTCTGTCCACGACTGACTCCCAGAGCTTGCTCAAACTCATATCTATTGAGTCAGTGATACAACCCAACCATCTCATCCTATCATCCCCTTCTCCTCCTGCCTTCAATATTTCCCAGCATCAGGGTCTTTTCTAATGAGTCAGTTTTTCCCATCAGGTGACCAAAATATTGGAGCTTCAGCTTCAGCATCAGTTCTTCCACACATATTCAGAACCAGTTCCCTTAGGATTGACTGGTTTGATCTCCTTGTAGACTTATTTAGTTGTATGGTATAAGGGTATAAAGTTGTATGATATAATGCCCAGGGAAATTAGGCATCAAATGTATAGAAGTCCTTTAGTGTGAGAACCTGATAAGGAAAGTGGTTTGAGCATGGACTTAATCAACTGCTCAAAAAGGGGAACTCACTTAACCTCCAGTCAGTGCCTCAAAACTAGATAAGGACAACAAAATTAAGACAAAACAAATCTGAGCTATATCTGGTCAACTGAAAGGAACAACAGCTACCACATTTCATCATTTGCCTTTAGACAAACTTCCCAAGGCAACTCTGGGCATTTCCTTTCTCCATCTCAGAGCCATTGGCACTCCAGGATGCCTTGAATGTCATGGCTCAAGGGCCTAGAGTGTACACACACACACACACACACACACACACACATATGACACACATATGGCAGTCACTTTTTAGGGAAGAATCTTGAATAGTTGGTATCCAGAAGGCACTTTTTATACTCCTCCTTCCAGAGCATGGCAAGAGGCAATATAAGAAGAAGCCACACAATAGCTAGGAACAATCTGAGATGAAGATGACTATAGCCAAGAAAACAGGTCCAGGATAAGCATGAACTGCCACTTCTGGTAAAGGAAGCTACACATATCCACCACCCTTCAATAAGTTTAAAATCCCTGGCTTTCTGAATCTGATTTTCAAAGCTATCTTCTGAAACACAGAGTCTCATTTTTACTGGAAGATTAAGATAAGAGATAAGTTCAAAACCTGCTAAGATTTTCTTGAGGTGCAGACACCTGGCGGAGAGATTATACCAAAAAAAAGAAGGACACTAAACTATGAGAAAGAGGGATAGGTGTATCAGTGGAAAAAAATCAAAGATGATTTCCCCCAAAGCTTAAAGCTTAGATCTTGTAGGCTATGGGACTACCTTTTCAAATCATTTTAAAGATGTGTTCTCTTATAATAATCATTCAAATTCAAGCTGCCAGAAAGCAAAAAGGAAACTAAGAACTCTATCTACAGAGACACTGAGAATATATGTAAGAATAAAAGCATCATTATTTTTAGTCTTCTTCAAATAGAATCTCAGTGTTTGTGTGTGCTTTGGGATGGACTCTGTACACTAAAAATATAGTAAATAAACATACTTCTTGATGTGTATTATAATAGGAGATAGGCACTATCCAGGTAAAATCACTCAGGGAAAATTTGTAGAGTACAATGTCCCCAGTACATTATAAAATGATATCTATGGCAGCATTAGCTGCCCATCATGATCTGTGGCCAAGTCATGAGTGGATCGAATGAAGCAACATCCCATGGTCCAGGCAGCACTTCTCCTGAATACCAAGTTACCCCTAGGTTCTCCCATTTCACCTTAGGTTTCTCTCATCACATTTATGTTTTGATCATATACTGTAGGCACTCAGTGTAATGTACTGGACTGGCAGCTTAGGAAGTATGTCTCTCTTTTTGCCAACTTTTGATCACTATGTAGATTTAATGATAGGTGAAAGACAGCCCAGTATCTGTCTTTGTTTAGGAGTCAGTCTAAGAGAGTTTAGAGTCAGTGTACGAGTAAAAATAAACATTTATTACCAAAAAAATAAAATTAAACTATTGGGTTTTATAGAGATAAAACACAGAAACTTGGCTCTGTCACTCATTATTTCTTCATTTTCTGAGCATGTATTGAGCATGATGCTGCCTTTATGGACTGCACAATCTAGAAATATCTTGAGTTGACATTGAACAAGTAATAATAAGGGAGATACGTGATATGAAGAAAGAATAATAACCAAAGTGCTAAGGGCCTAAGGAAACATCATACTGTGCCGGGGTCCAGCCCCGGTGGATCCAGGGTGATTCGAAGGGAGGACGGCGTCGGTGAGGAAAAACTTATTTATTTAGAAATATAAGAATAGATTAGGAAGAAATAGTGCGGTAGGAAATTTGAGATGGAGAAAAGAAGGCTAAATAACTTGGTTTATGTGGAAAACCAATAAAACCTCAAGACAAGAGGTTCACGCCATCTACATTAGGCCACCGGCGTCCATTTGAATATCAGAGAGTGCCCTGCCCTGGGCTCTCTCTCTTACGGATCTTAGCAGCTGGGACAGGTAAGTAGACATGGCAAGCCTCCACGCCCCAGATGGGAATTCAGCCGAAAAAGGGGAGAAAAAGGAGAGAAAAGAATGACATGGGGAAGCCCAGCGTCGGTGCAAGACTCCAAGAGGAAAAGGAAAGTTTATTTTTCAAAATCAGCTTATATACCCCAAGTTGTACATAATGGAATATGCCGAGTTATGCAGGGGCAGCAGTCCTGACCCTCACTGAGACAAGGCTTTCTTTTTGCATACTCTTCCGTTACAAAAGTCCCAGGTGGTTTACATTATCTTCTGGCCAAGAGGCCTGTTAACATTTCTATGGCTCTCTTCTGATGAGGTTTTGTTAACCAGAAGACTCATTTGTGTTAACCTTTCCAAAGCCTGAATGCCACTCTCAGAAAACACTAAATAAATTCAGCTTATATACCCCAAGTTGTACATAATGGAATATGCAGAGTTATACAGGGGCAGCAGTCCTGACCCTCATTGAGACAAGGCTTTCTTTTTTGCATACTCTCCCGTTACAAAAGGTCTCAGACGGTTTACATTATCTTCTGGCCAAGAGGCCTGTTAACATTTCTATGGCTCTCTTCTGATGAGGTTTTGTTAACCAGAAGACTCATTTGTGTTAATCTTTCCAAAGTCTGAATGCCACTCTCAGAAAACACTAAATAAAAATACAGCAATTTGTAATAAAAGGAAGTACAGTGATTTATAGCAAAAATCTAGTATTGCTAACATCAAAACTACTTATATCCTTTTCCATATCCCATTTACATTGATTACATCTTCCTGGGTACCTGATAGATAAAAAATAAGGAGGTCTGACAGCAATCATTGAGTCAACCGTGAAATCCTGTCACCAATATGAATTTGAAAAGGCTCTGAAACTTTAAGATACTTTAAGGCTTTTGTGCCCCTCACAGTTGGGAGGGTGTGAGTAATTTACAAGCTTGTAGAAGGTCAGGGGAACTTGTTAGGCAGGCTAGACCATTATCAAGTGGGGATTGGGCTGAAACACTCCTTTCAAATGCAGAAGGCCAAAGCCCTGAATTAACTTTTACAAGAGAAAGTCAGAAAATAATGGGAAAATAGACAAATTCTTATTTTGGGGGGCACATGTTCAGGAAAAACCAGGGAGAAATCCGATGACTCAAATTGCCCTGCCATCTGAGTTTGCCACGTGACCCTGTCACAGGTGGGATTCCTTACTCTGGCTCCCAACAGGATTTGAGAACCGCTGGACTTCCAGCTCTAATAGTTCTCGAATAGCATGAAAACAACACTCACACCCTCTGGCAACAGTTTTCTCTCCATCTCCCCTAAACCCCTTCCGAGGCGGGAGTTCAGATTCCTAATATGAAACTGTGAATTGTGACTTCTGCAGGCAGGCCTAGCTTTCTAATCCAGTAAAGCATAAAAAGGAGCAGTTCCATGCCATTAGAGATGAATAATAATAATAATCACTTGCTTTTATTGATTCCCCCCTTTTTTTTTACTGAAAATCCTATGCTTTAACACTTTTCTAAAAATTTACATAGATCCTTTTATTTAAACTGCTTCCCTGGTGGCTCAGATGGTAAAGAATCTGCCTGCAATGCAGAAGACCCAGGTTTAATTCCCTGACGAAGAGAATGGCTACCCACTCCAGTATTCTTGCCTGGAGAATTCCATGCACAGAGGAGCCTGGCAGGCTACAGTCCATGGGGTCGCAAAGAGTTGGACAGGACTCAACGATTCACACTTTCACTTTTCACAAAAATTCATTTGGGTTGCAAGTAATTATCCCCTTCTTACATTTGAGGAAGCGCGAAGTTAAGTCACTCGCAGCTAGTCGTGGCCGATCTAAAACCCACACTAGACAATATTTGCCTGGAATACTGGAATGTGGTGATTGAAAGGTTCTTGGTGGCCAAGTTGCCCACGCATGCTTCGATCCCTCCAGGCTCCCATGGCCTTGTTCCTTTCTCTTCTTTCTTTTCTCTTTGCTTCCATTTCTCTCTTTCCCCTTCATTTCTGGACCGGATGTTGACTTCACATCCTTGCTCTCCACAGTCGTGTCCCCTCCAGTCCAGGACCCTCTCCTCAGACTTTCCAGAGGACAATACCTACTTCTATAAGAAGCAAAAATCCTCTGGAAAGTCTTTTTAATGCTTTTTCTAAACACCAGTAATAAAGAGACAGAACATAGAGACTTCTTCCTAGGGCCCTTCCTCTTCATCACCTTCTCTTTTCTCTCCTAAATCCTGTTGAGAAAAAGTTATTATACCTGGTGGCTCAGACAGTGAAGAATCCACCCTCAATGCAGGAGACCTGGGTTCGATCCCTGGGTTGGGAGGATCCCCTGGAGGAGGGCATGGCAATGCACTCCAGTATTCTTATCTGGAGAATTCCACAGACAAAGGAGCCTGACGGGCTACAGTCCAAGGGTTACAAAAGAGTCGGATATGACTGAGTGTCTAGGCACACATAGAGAGATACTGGGGAGGAGGGGGAAGTATTTTTCCTTCTACCTTCCTAATTTCTCCAGCTGAAGCCCCATTGATGGGACTGACAACAGGGTAACAAAAGAAAAACCAGAGAAGTTTTAGCACGTGCATCCTGCATTCATGTGACATCCAGTGGTGAGTCACTGAAAGGGATGCTTAGACTGGGCTCTCTACACCCAACTTAGTCAAGGTAGGGGTAGGGGTGATAAAGGGGAGAAAGGGCACTTATGTAAAAGCAAATGACTTTCCGGAAAATAAACAGGCCCTTAGCAGAGCAGATAGGAGAAATGATCGTTTGTGCAGGGGCTGGGTGGGGCACCTGAAGAGACTGTAGAGTTGCCCAGGGAGGGGAATTATGACAGTTTCATTCTTTGAGGCAGGCTCTGCTTTTAGGCAGATAAGAGGTTTCAGGAACTCAAATGCCTTCAGCTCAAAAAGCACTTCTATGCCAAATGGCATATTTTGGGATGGCTAGTCCTGATCCTCTTTACCGTGTAAATGTTCAAGAAGACGCTTCTATCTGATAACTCAGGTGTACCGCGGTGTCTCTGGATGAGGGACAGTGCTGGTGGGGAGTCCCTTGGCCACTGGGAGAGAGAAAGTCTTACCTCTGGCACTGATCTCTCATTCTTCATCCCCTCCAAGGCTGCTATCACCAGTCCTACCTGGAGGGCACCCAGGCTGAAAAGGTCTTGGGTGGGAGATGAGGTGTCAGGCTTTGCAAAAAGGCAAGAGAAGAGAGATGCTAAGAAATGATTCATGGCCAAGGTGGGCCCCCCAGGTCACTGGCCATTCCTAGATCTGTCGGTTCCTCCGTGCAGGTACATTCTCAGCCCTTCTATTCAAGGATCTCACAATCCAGACACATCTAACCATTCATTGCCTTGAAAATATTTAACCTTCTCACTCATTGAGGTTTGTGGGAGGTAAGTTGAAATTGTTGATATTAGTGGAAGCAGATCACAATTACACTTTGTTCTGTAGACAAGAGTTGCTCACGCCTTGGGACTGGATGCAGCTTTGGCGTTTTTACATTAAAAAGTGCTAGTAGAAGTGCAACGTGATATAAGGCAAGTTTATTTGGATTTTTGTTTTAAAAAAGAAACTTTCTCTTTGCTACCGTTTGCCCCCTTCCTTTTGCTTCCAATATCTCTGTGTGAGATATGAACCACTTCCAAACATGTTAAACTTGAAGCCCTACTTAGTTTCTCAGGCTCATTACCAAGGATTTAAAACCTCTCTATTCATTCGACAACAATGGTTTCCATGGCAATTACTGCAACACATGACATTCCCTGCAGCTCTGCTTAAAAATGCACCAGCAGAAAGGCTACACATCAACTCAGTCCTTAGGAAAGGCTAGACTAGGTGGATTTTCTTCTCACTGATGCTGGCCTTGAAAAATTAATAATAGTAATGATAATAATAACAATAAGTCAATTGATCATTTTGCTTTCTTTGTACAATATTGATTTTCTTCTCCTTTTATTTCCACCCATCACACCTGTGAAGACATAATTTCTTGCAGCAAATCATTTGAATTACATTTATATAAAGGTGGCTGGGGTGAAGACAGAGTGCTGATAATTCTTATCATCCCATCACCCCTTTCATCTCTTTCTGACTCTTCATTCACTTTCTGTAGCCCTTTCCCCTTCTAAGAGAGACATAAATTCTGAAAGAGTAAGTACAGGGCCAAAGCAAAAACCCAGGCGGAGCAGAGAATCATCTTCTACACAGTTTGTCTGCCCTTCTTGCCTCCCACCAAGGAGTCAAACAAAAGGTGCACTTAAAATGCACCCACAAGAAAGAACTCGTCCAGTGAATACACTCCTCAGTGAGGATACCTTTCGTTGAACACAGGTGATGTGCAGGTACCGTGGCAAAGAGCTTTGCATTAATTACTTCATCACCATCCTGTGAGATCTGTATTTTTGGCTCTGTACAAAGTAAGAAATGCATGCTCAGAGAGAAAGAAATTTGTTTGCGATCATGCAGCCAGATGAGTCAGAACTGTGACTTTTTTTTTTTTTTTAACCCAAATTGACCTGGCTCCAGAGCCCATGCTCTTGAATTAATTGATAAAAAGACTTACTGTCTCACTCAGATTTGAGAGAAGATAGAGGGGGAAAGGACAGTCAAGAAGAGGTCCAAGCTGTTATCTGATTTCTTGGACAGGCCCCTGTACACTTGCTGGGACAATTCTAAACCAGTCTCTGCAGCCTTATCCCTTCGTTTTCTTGGGAAATGTTACAATAATGGTGATGTTGACCTGCTTCCCTGGGTTATGTAACAAGAGACTGTGAAATAAACAACAGGGGAGAGTTTGGAAATGCTAAGTGGTAGTGATGTGATCATAAACCCACAGGGAGAGACATATGCAAAGGAAAGACAGAGGGGAAGCAGAACAAGAAGGCTGTAAAATGACTGGGAAGAGGGGCTTGGCCCAGAAAGAATGAACAGTATAATCCAATCACCCTCATTCCGTCAAGCCCTGAGCAGAGGTGTTGGACAAGAAATACAGCTCCTGATTCTAGCTTCTGGAAGCTTTTGGAAGACCTGACTCTAGAGGAGACTATCTGGGTCATTCCTGACTGTTTCCAGTCTGGAAATACATATGGCTCTGGAAGATTTTGTACATGTGTGTTCACTTCTTCACAAGGAAGGATTGGGGACCTAGAGGTTTCCTTTCAACAAGCATTGTAGTGATGCAAATATCAGTTTTCTTCCGCTTGGGAGCCCATTTATGTGATCATTAAATAAGGAGCTACATTAGCTTCATATTAAGGTAATAGCTATGCTTATCTAATTTTGCATTTACTTTACTTAAGCTAAGTCCTTAATGATGGATGATACCTTTAATTAAAGGTTGGCAATTAATGAAGTGGTTGAGGTTACCATGCTTGACTTTATGTTTATGTAGCAGCAGCAGCAGCAGCAGTAGAAATGAAACATGGAGGACCTTTGCGTCATCTTCTCCTTTTCCTACACTTTAGAAGCTATTTAAAGGAAAATTTTGGAATAATACTCATCCATGTATTTTTGTGAAAAGCATTATTCAGTTAAAAAAAAAAGAATGGGATTTTATTTTAAAACTAGAGAGTCGTGTAATACTTCCAACAAACAGATGAAGAAAAGTGTGCTGACTTTAAAACTCAATAAAATTGGTTTGAATCCCAAGTTGCCATTTACAGATCAATTAAATTTTGGCAGATGTCACCGGGTGAGTTCCCTAAGGATGCTGACTCTAAAACAGAGATTGGAATATGGGAGATTTATCTGAGAGTGCCCTTGGAGTGTACATCCAGGGAAAAGAAGGAAAGAGCTAGAAGCAGGATTGAACAGAGAGAGAAGCTGAGATTTCCTGTAGTCCAACAGTTTTCAGCTGGCTCTCTAAGAAGCCCTAAAGCTGGAGTTACCCTTCAGAATGGTCCTGAATTTAAGTGAGGGGACCAGGCCCTGGTCATTCCCACACTGATTAGTCATTGGATGGAGCCCACCTAGGAAGAGACCATGACTTTGGACAATGGGATTCCTTTCAGCAGAGGTACAAGCAATGATCCACGTACCAGAAGCACCCTCAACATCTGGGGAAATACATTCTAGAAAGGGAATATGGACAGCACATGACAACATCTGAAATGATACAGTGTATCCATCCATCCATCCATTTATCCCACAGGCAGTTATAGACCT
Source organism: Aepyceros melampus (assembly GCA_006408695.1). NCBI lineage: Eukaryota > Metazoa > Chordata > Mammalia > Artiodactyla > Bovidae > Aepyceros > Aepyceros melampus. The sequence continues at coordinate 194,862 of SJXQ01010861.1, read as the reverse complement.
GCTGCCATCTACAATTAGGGTACCCAGTGGTTAAGTGACCACCAAACCAGACCAGGCCCTTACCCTCATGAAACTTTCACTCTGAAAGACGAGGAAGGGGTTGCGCCAAAAGAAAACAAGCAAATGAAATGATTACAGAGTGACAGTACTGTAAGGAAAATAGAGTGTTAAGTTAGGGATCCTTGAGAATTGAGGCCACTTTAAATATAGCCCCTTCAAAAAGAAAAGATTGAAGAATGAATAGACAATAAGGGAGTAGAGAGGATGAGAGTGAGGAATTCATTTGAAAACACTGGGCATGAGATAAAGGAAGGAGAGACCAGAGCTGCAGGAGGACCTGGTGTCCAAAAATGTCATTACTATTTTCTTGAGATGTTTACAAGGCAATTGAGTAGAGAGGAAGGAAAACATGGGTCAGGAGAGAAAAGATAACTCAAGAAGCAATGGCTTCTTGAAGTGAAATAGGGCCTGAAATCCAACTAGCATCTGTTTCCATAAACCATGTTTTACATGCCACACCCACGTGACAACTTACTGTCTACCACTGCTTTCACACTGCAGGATCAACCTTGAGAAGTTGTGACAGGGAACTTATGCCCACAGCGCCTGGAATTTTTGCTGTCTGGGACTTTGCCACAAAAGTCTGCTGACTTCTGGTCTAGAGGACGGAAAACAGAAGTACAGTGATGGAGAAGAGAGGGAGTTGCATTTGGATGGCTTCCGTTTCCTCCCATGACCAATTAAATAAGAATGTGAGGACTTGGGAGCATTTGTAAAGAGAAGTGTTGAAGTTCTTTATTTAGTGAATTTACCATCAAAATGTAGTAGAATTCCAAGAAGTGGTATTGATTGCTCCTTGGAGTTCTGGTCACAAATCTAAAGTAAACTCAAGTTTTAAAAGAGACTACTAGTTAAGATGTTATAATAAGTTTGTGCCTTGCCATCACTTCCTCTCTTCCAGCCCATAACAGTGAAAAATAAAATATAAAAAGAAAAAATGGTTGATTGAGTTTAGGAAGAAGATAATCCTCTCAGTTTACTCAAACAGAGCAGAAAAGTAAGACAGTATTTGCAGCTAAAGCTGTGAGGCTGCTGGTAACTGGTCTAGAATCAGGCATTGATGGTTACAAATGTATATCCCTCAGGTTAGGGGATAAAATATGTTTCATTTCAGGTTCTCTTAAAGCTGAGATCTGGGCATATACATCAGTTAGGTTTAGCAGAAGAAACAAAATGTCCTAGAAATTTGAAGCATAGAGGAATTTAATACAAAGAAAATCACTGGTAAATTGAAGAAGCAGCTTCTTAGGCTGGGTATCTTGGAATGACTTCCAGAACACGTGGGACCAGCCACTAGGGGGCCACAACTTTAGCAACTTTGGGAGCTGTCCTAGGTAAGCAGCTACACACAACCTGGACATCAGGAAAATGTTAACTAGAAACTGCCTCAGGACTGCCCTTGCTACCCATCAGAGACAAACAAAAGCTACAGGAAGGTTGCTTCTACCTCACTTGCACTTTCCTAATCCATCATGTTTAATTGGCAGAATCTAAATCACATCTGAGAAAGAATTTGTAGCTTTCCATTTTTCCAGTAGTCGTGTATGGATGTGAGAGTTGAACTATAAAGAAAGCTGAGCGCTGAAGAACTGACGCTTTTGAACTACTGTGTTGGAGAAAACTCTGGAGAGTCCCTTGGACAGCAAGGAGATCCAACCAGCTATCCTAAAGGAAATCAGTCCTGGATATTCATCAGAAGGACTGATGCTGAAGCTGAAACTCAAATACTTTGGCCACCTCATGAGAAGAACTGACTCATTGGAAGAGACCCTGATGTTAGGAAAGATTGAAGGCGGGAGGAGAAGGGGACGACAGAGGATGAGATGGCTGGATGGCATCACTGACTCAATGGACACGGGTTTGAGCAAGCTCTGGGAGTTGGTGATGGACAGGAAAGCCTGGCATGCTGCAGTCCATGGGGTCGCAAAGGGTCGGACACAACTGAGTGACTGAACTGAACTGAACCTCTCCGGATAAAAGGAAACAGCGATGAAAGTGAAAGTGGCTCAATTGAGTCCTACTCCTTGCGACTCCAGGGGCTGTAGCTCACTAGGCTCCTCTGTCCACGGAATTCTCCGGGCAAGAATACTGGAATGGGTTGCATTTCCTCCTCCAGGGAATCTTCCCAACCCAAGTACATGGTAAAATATCTGCCTGCAGTGCAGGAGACTCAGGTTCAAACTAGCACTGTGAAGTGTCATTACATGAATTCTTGCTGACCAGAGCCCTGGGGTCTTTCATCATAAAGAATTATGAATCTACTGAAATAAATAGGGGGAGAAAAACGTCCTCAGGGACAGAAACTGAGTCAGATCATTTCCTGGGCCCGTGAATGACCTGGTGAGCCCTGAGATACCATTGTTTTTTCTATACCTGAACAGTGACATGCATCATGCATTTCTGAAAAAGAGTCTGGGCCAAGGAACCACACTGCAGAGTAAGTCTTTTAAGAGTTCCTACTTATAAGGCTTAAGTTAGAAATAAAGGGAACCCAGAAAAATATTTTTTATTGGGGCAGTTTAGTGTTTATTGAGGTCCCTTGTATGTTTCTTTTTCCCCCTGGATGTCACTAGATTAAATCTTACAACTAAATTTTAGGATTCTTGGAATTTATACCGTATCTCCATTGCCTTACAATTCCATCAGTATCCAGGAGTTTTATGTAACTGTATGTCTTCTTTTTCTTAATATTTTAACTTTATTGGAGTTGTTGTTTGGTTGTAAAGTCATGTTTGACTCTTTGTGATCCCATGGACTGTACTGTGCTAGGCTACACTGGGCTTCACTGTCTCCTGGAGTTTGCTCAAACTCATGTCTATTGAGTCGATGATGCCATCCAACCATCTCATCTTCTATCACCTCCTTCTCCTCCTGCCATCAATATTTCCCAGCATCAGGGTCTTTTCCAATGTGTCAGCTCTTTACACAGTTGATTTACAATGTTGTGTTAGTTTCAGATGTACAACACAGTGATTGCTAAACATATATTCATTTTTGTTGGGTTCTTTTCTCTTATAGGTTATCATGGAATATTGGGTAGAGTTCCCTATGCGATATAGTAGGTCCCTGTCAGTATCTATCTTATATGTAGCAGAGGGCATGAGTTCATCCCAAGCTCCTCATTTATCCCTCCCCCTTATATCATATTACTCTTTAGGGAAGTAATCTGTACCAAACCAATATTGGATTCTCTTTATCAAGAAATCTACAGTCCAATGAAATAAGTGCAGAAAATAGATCATTATGAGTATATACACTTATGTTTTTATTGCTTATATTGATTATAAATACAGTATGCAAACATCTTGCAGTATACAGATAAAATCTATCTGTAACATAAGTTTAAATCCGTAAATAAATAAGGCTCAAATTAAATAAGGAATAGAACATTCTGATTAATCAAGTATTTTAGACTGCACCTGATTAAAAAGTTAAATAAAAATACTTATTGAGCAGGTTCTCCCTGGTGCTTCCAATCCCTATTTGAGAAACTAAGAGCCCTCATGCTGAGCAGTGCAGCTGAAAAATTAAAAAGAAAAAAACTGTTGCACCCCTTGCACATTTAGGGTGATGATTTCAGTGTCACAAGTAATACAAACAAGTATCAGAAAATGTCTCTACTTTCCAGAATTTTAGCTTATGTATTTTTAAATTTATAGAATATTTTATAAAAGCCATTCAATATTAAATATCTAATTGAAATAGACTCAGATTATTTTAAAAATTGCTCAGGATGTTCAGAGCAGAAAAGGGTTAATGTGGCCTGATCTGGTCAAAGAGAACTTTAGAGAGATTCTGTGTTTTTAAAGAGAAATTGGAACGTTTTAAACGGTTAACATATAAATTGGGGAACACAAATGCAGAAGACATGCTTCTTAGCATTAGCTTCTTAGATAAAGGGTGTTTGTACAGGAATCATGGGGAAATAAGGTTACGTGGTGAAGGACTTGGATGTCAAAGACATTAACCCCCCAGGAGGTATTTGGGGCCTATAGGAGACTTTGGGGCAGATAAAGATACTATGAAAGCAAGAAAGTAGGATGAACTGATGACAAGATACAAGTAGGGCTGTATAAGAAAGACATTAGGGGCTTGAAATATTGTTGGTGGTGTAATATAGCGCCAGGCATGAAAGGTTATACCTCTACTCCAAAGTAAGGAGAAAAGTGAAGAATAAAGGTCTGAAGAAGAAAAACATTAGGATCAACCAATAGACATTCATACTAATTATTAGCAGTGAGATGACAACAAGAAATAAAAAACCAGAGACTCCAGAGGATCCTGCAAGATTCAATTTAATTAGGAAAACTGGAGTATTTCTCATGAAAATAGTGAAAAACAGAAAAGAAAGCTGTTTTATCTCAAACCAAGTATTCTGTATTTTTGAGGGATAAAATGTACAAGCAACCCCGAAATTAGTAGCTGACAATGTGTATGTTCATGCTTTATCTCAAGCAGTAGCTTTCTACTTTGTCATAATGCTAAGAAATGCTAAGCACATCTAATAACTTTTTCTAAAAAGCAACTTTGACAGTGGAAGAGTAAATATTCAATAGGAGCGTAATTGTTCACCAGGTCAGGCATACGGTGAATGTTTCATTGAGACAGTGCTCCTGATAATGGCGAGAAAGCATAAATAAACACACACAAGCATGTGTATTACTCATTAAATCATCCTTGATGGGCCTTAGACACTGAACAAAGAGAATTTATAAAATGCCCAGTGAGTTTAAGGGCCGACTCATGGAAGAAATCTTAGGAAATCCAAGCTTTGTGTTTAACTTATACTTCTCTTCTTGTTCTGCTTTGTTAACAAAAGTTGTTGGCCTTGGCTAATTGGTATTTCAAATAGATTAAGGTAATGGGCAAAACTTCATTGATATTGGAGATTCATTCTTGTGGAAATGGAAAGAAATTTTAATCTGCACAGTATCTGATCCAGAAGGTTCTTCTTCTGCTAAGTGGGATTTATTAACCATGTCAGAAGTTTTGTTTTTTCCATTGCGGGATCCATTCTACCACCAGGCAAAAGGAATACTCTCTCACTCTGTGAATGCTCTGTCTGACCTAACATCAAGTTACTACAGTCTATTCCAAGAATTGAAAACCTAGCTTGCCTCTGGCTCCTAAGGTCACGTGTTTAATTTTTTCTACTTTATTTGTTCCTTTGGATGCGCCAGGTCTTAGTTGCGGCACACAGGATCTTTTAGTTGTGGCATGCAAATTCTTCATTATGGCATGTGGGATCTAGTTCCCTGACCAAGGATTGAACCTGGGCCCCCTGCATTGGAAGCATGGAGTCTTAGCTCTGGACTACCAGGGAAGTCCCATGTGTTTAATTTTTTAGGTCATATACATCCAATTAAAACAGATTCAGTGCAGAATAGATGATAAAAGGTGGAAGGCTCTCAAAGGATAGATATTTACTTCAAGTTATATAAATATGGGAGGGAACAAAAATTTATTCCTGGTTTGTACTGGGAGTATTGGGCACTTTAAAATTCAACAACTCAGAAAACATCTTTCAAGAGAGCATCAAAGGAATCCTGTGACCCCTGGCAAGGTCAAGAACCATGAACAGACATTATCTTCCAGATCTGGAGGAGGAAATCATATCAAAGTAGACTTTAAATCAAAGCGAACATTTTATCAGTCTCATGAACTAATAAAAGGGTTCTGTATCTTGAACCCTTTGCAAAAATTGCAAAGGACAACCTTTCCAAGTATCTACCTGCTTCTTTATCTGACAAGCCTTTAGTCCCAGAGTTTTTCTGCTTCTCATGTGGCCCGAGCTCCAAAAGCCCTGTCTCATACCTATAGGGAAATAGAGACCAAATCAGGAGCTTCAAGCTGTAAGAGAAGCTAAAGGACTTGGAAGGTCAGATGATTAGGCATAGCTAACTGAAAGTTTCCTACCCATTACCTCTTTCTTTAAATTTTGTGGTTAACATGGCAGGAGAGACTACCCAGATTGATTTTTAGGTTCTTTTCTTTAGCACAATGTGTGATGAGCTTTGTCAGGCTGTGTTTTGACATTGTATGCACTCGAAGAAGAAGAAATCAACTCCATAAAAGGCTCTGATGATCTTAATTAACTAGTCAATATCTCATTAACTATGAATCTATCTAAATAGTTAAGGGAGATGGTGTGTCTTCAAAACAAGCACATGTTCTCCCTGAGTCAAACTCTTGAGTTTGTGTCCAGGGTCTGCCACTTATGAATGTTTCACCTTGAGCCAATTGTTTCAACACCACAGGTCTGAGTTCCTCATCTGTACAAAGTAGATAAGAACAGTGCCTGCTCCGCAGGGTTCTGAAAGTGCAATGAGCTAACACACATGATGCTTTCAGTCCAGTGCTTCTCTCCTGCGTGGAGCGCCATACAAGTCAGCTGTCGGGATGCCGTTACCATTCTGACTCACAATGAAAACTTGATAGCAGCACAGTAGTACTCTCCTTTGGTGAAACTGCCTAATTTTCCTGGGATTCCTTGTCTATCCTATCACTGTGCCCTTACCATGCTATTTCCCTTACCTGGATTAACCATTGACCCTCCCTCCACTGAACGCTAAAACCTGACACAAAATTTAGGATGTTTTCTCTATCTCACTCATTTCTATCCACTCTGATCCTTTCTCTCATCCCTCATCCATTCTGTGTGGCATACACTTCATTATCCTGAATAAGCTACATAAAGTAAACACACCAGCACTAGAGTTACTCTTGCCAGGAGAACGTTTGTGTTAAACCGAAAATGCAGTGTTGCTTATCATATCTGGATGAGAGACCAAACAGGAAGAGGCTATTCTATCCCCAAAGGGGTTTACAAGCCCACTACATTACCGCAGCAACAAGGCAAGCACTAATCATACCAGGAGAACGCAACCATTAAAGCTAAGGTCTCCGATCACAGCAGAGAGAAACTCAGAGGCAGATACTATATATACTCAGAGCAAGTACATAAGCAAAGACTAAAACAGGGGTCCTGAAGCAAGAAGAAAACTGCTGTGGGCCAAAAGTGAATGAGGACAATACCACAGGACACACAGAAGGGTATCTAGACTGAACTCAAACTATTCGCTGGGCCTCCAAGGCCATGGGTTATTTTTTCTTACTCAAGAAGAACTGAAGGTGGAAAACTCACTTAGTCCACTCTTTAGGTGTTTCTAGCAGAAATGAAAATCTGTATGTCATTCTTGTTGTAAAAATTGGGTTCCATTGTTCTCAACAAATCAGTTTATCAACTTTCATGAGGTCTTCAATTTTCATACATGACAGAAATAATCCAATGTGAGCATGTACCCAGGGTTTGCCCTACAAGACTATTTCCAGTGGACTATTGATTTACAAAGTGGGGAAACTACCATCGAACATCCTCTAACCACAAAACACCATTGTCTTAACCAAATCATTCTTTCTGTGTATTCTGTCACTGCCTTTGTGTCTTTCACTAGAATAACTTAGGTTGTTCATAATTTGTGCACGTATATGATCCTTCCATGAGTCCAGATACTCTAGGCTTTCAAATCCTTTTTTTTTTAATGGGTGATTTGAAAATTTTAATTTCTTACAAACTTATATTTTAAAACAATAAGATATTTTACAATATCTTATGTAGATGCTGGGTCAAATTATTTACTGGGTTCACATTAGCTGTCCAGCCCACAGAATTTTTTTTTTTAGCTGGGGTATAGTTGCTTTACAGTGTTGTGTCAGTTTCTTTTGTACAATGAAGTGAATCAGCTATATGTATACATATGCCCCCTGTCCTTCTTGAGCCCCCCTCCCACCCTTATGAGCTCTCTGTGCTGTACAGCAGGTCCCCACTAGCTATCTGTTTTAAGGCAATGGCACCCCACTCCAGTACTCTTGCCTGGCAAATCCCATGGATGGAGGAGCCTGGTGGGCTGCAGTCCATGGGGTCACGAAGAGTCGGACACAACTGAGTGACTTCCCTTTCACTTTTCACTTTCATGCATTGGAGAAGGAAATGGCAACCGACTCCAGTGTTCTTGCCTGGAGAATCCCGGGGACGGGGGAGCCTGGTGGGCTGCCATCTATGAGGTCACACAGAGTCGGACACGACTGAAGCGACTTAGCAGCAGCAGCAGCAGCAGTGTGTATGTCAGCCTCAATTTCCCAGTTCATCCAACCCCACTTCTTCCCGCCCAGCGTCCATACATCCATTTCTCTACATCCGCGTCTCTATTCCTGCCCTGCGAGTAGGTCCATCTGTACCATTTTTCTAGATTCCACATATGTGCGTTGTACGCATTCTTCCTCCAAAACTGAGAATAATTTCACTCTATTCGGATCATCCCACTACTCAGTACTTCACATGCTAAGGCTAATAACTCTTATACTTATTAGCTTATACATGTCTGGCTTCTTTAACTTCCTTATAATCTCCAGGTCTAGAACACAGGAATTATTTTTCCTTCTTTGGAAAACTTCAAAATGCTGACTAGTTCTCTGCGCATAGTAGGATAAACATTTTACTTTACTAAATGACTGAAAAAGTGATGAAAGGCCAAACAAGTGCCATAAGAGGGATAACAAATTTCCTCTAGGCTCTTGGAACTTTAAACTGGAAAACTAGAAAAATTCAGATCCTAACAAATTTCTTTAAGAGAGTGTCATGGGATTGGGGTTTGGGGGTCAAGAAGGCTGAATGTATGTAATCTAAACTCATGAAAACACATACATGTAAGAGCTCTTTTATTCATTGTCTTTCAATGCTCTTCATGTTATTGACCTTTTCCATGGGATGGAGGCTCTAAAGTAAAGAGGAAAAGGAAGACTCGTTTTGGCTTACTCTGCATAGATCCTCAAGGATCAATTAGGTTGTTACGTTGTTACTTAAAATAAGTGTTTCATTGTGTTGCATTTGTTATTGGCCTTAAAACCTCTGGCTGTTGCATGGCTTTGGGATTAGGATAAAAAGAAAACCTATAACCTAGAATAATCTCTTCCCTCCACATTGAAGAGGCAGCAGCTTTAAGAGATGGTACACTTTGGGAGTCTCTTACCAGAGGCAGTGTTGCCCCAAAATAATAAGGATATTCATTTTTTGGTCCCATAATGTTCCCTTCAGTACCATTTTTTAAAAATCTCCTCTGGGAAACAAACTGCCTGATACTAAAAAAATACTTAAAAGTTCCAAATATCTGGGAAAAGAAACAAAATTGTTTTTGAGTGGGAGCTGCAGAGTAAAAGAGATATGCCCAAAACACAATGAGGTATTGATGGAATGGCTTATAAATAGAATGCTGGTAGAAGAAAAAAAATTGAATTATAGGAACAGATAACAAAGAATGTGAGATACGGATTGACATCTGGGGACTTGAGAATGTGTTGGAAAAGGTTACCATAAATTACATTCTCCTGCTACACAGCAATAATAGTCGCCACACAAGAAAAGTGTATTTAAATGAAATTTTTCCTTTAAAACACTGCATCACAAAATATGTCTCCATGTGAACTTTAAAATGAGAGAATGAACTGGCAAGCCAGTTGAGCCATTTGAGAAGCCTATAATCACTCTTGGATTCATCAATATGCAGACAACCTTATGCAGAGGAAAAGAGAGAGGAAGGATTTATTCCTTTCCCAGACTCATCCTTGTACTTTGCAAGGATTAGTTTCTTAGTTTTGCTGTTAATCTCTGAACTATGCTGGTATATCGAGCCACTCATTGAAAGGAAGACTCCAGGTCCTATACCTACGGTGGATTCACTTAGGAAAGAGTAAGAATTTTTTTTTTCTAATCTTCAGAGCTTATAACCTGTTCTCCAGTGAAAACAATTTGCGTTTTTTTCAACATTACCAAGACCCCTAGGTTTAGTGTTCTGGCCATATTCTTATCGGTTGTGTGACCTTGGGCAAGCTCCTTAACTTCTCTTGTCTTCAGTTTCTTCAAATTTAAAATAAGGCAATTGAGCCTAACAATTTTCAAAGTCCCTGGCCATTCTGCAGTTCATGCTAATGGATTAATACATGGCACAGATCATAATATATGCAAAAAATATGATCTAGATCCTTGTATTTCCCAGTTTCAATACTTCTTCTCTTCATAATTGTGTCTCCTGAGAATCAGAGACAAGGCAATGGAAATGGATTTTTAAATGATTCCATTTACTGTAAATATTTACCTTTTGGTTGAGTCAATGGTGAATTGATCTCATAGTGACTACATAAACTCTATAGAAGTCAATAGAATTATCTGAAAATGTAGTGCATGTGGTAGGGAATGATTTCCATTTATCCCTTTCTCTTCCTTGTCCTAACATCCATGGGCAGGTTCTAAATTTACAGAAATGGATTTTTTCAGGTCACAATTACAGTTACACAGTTATATCTCTGTGTTGGGCCTCTGAGCTCAGTGTGGTCATTCCTGCCTCTACATCAGGAATAATTTGTTTTTATTGTTTAAATGTTGGTGAATTACACATATCCTGAATCTCCTGACAAGGATAAGATATCAATATTTGTACATAATGATTGCTGTGTAAGATATGTGGTATTTACAAGCTAACAAATGAGTAATATTCACAAACAGAACTGAGAATGTAAATGTATTAATTCAATTTGCTAATCCTTGCTCCCCAGATATTAGTTTAAGTGCAATCTTTAGTTGTAATTTGTATGTTTAAAATAGTTGTAGAAGTAACCAATTATTTGAGTCCAGGAGAAACCTATGAAAGTTAAGTTGGAAAGAGTGCCAATTTTGATCCATTTACTATCAAGAGGGTACCTGGAAGGAAAGCCCCGAAGCACTGGAACTTGGATTGACCATTGCAAATAGGAGATGACAGTCAAGATGAGAGATGATGAGAAGACTTTGGCAGGGGTGAAAATTGTGTCCATAGTATTCAGAAAAGCTGAACACTGACAAAAGTAACAGAAAAAGACCACTCAGTCTTCCCCCCACATTCAGACAAACAGGCCTTTTAGTCACCCAAGCCTTCAACAAGAAGTCCTGAGAAAGAGACAGCGTTGAGGAGAGCAGCCACGAGCATCTCAGGGATGAATGCTACAAAGCCATCTCCAGATACTTTTGAAAATCAAAAAAATCTTTAGCCTGAAAATTTGATGATTATTAAGATAACCTCACATCCTTCCTTGAGAGTTGTATATTCCAACCAGCAGGAGCGAGATCCACTCAACCCTGTCAATGTTTTCCTGAATCTCTATAGAACCCCATGAAGGTCCTTTACCAGTCTAATTTCATTTCTTCTTGATGAAGTTTTCTTGCATTCTACCATGTGCTTGTGAATCCCAGCTCAGGTACTAAAGATATTTTAACTAGTTGGGATAACTGCTTCTATAGAAAATTCCTTGTAACACTTTAAATGTGTTATCCAAATGTAAATATATTGATGTGAAACCCCTTGTTAGATACCTTTCCGTGTCTTTAGTGAGGCTCTTTGTCATTCCTAGATAACCAAGATATAAGAAAAGCTGGACCAATTCTTGCTAATGCCTTTAAGAGCTTCTGGGGCTTCAGATTTTTCTTTAAAAATATATTAACTGATAATAAGCAGGAAACAGTGATTACGGAGTTCAGACTTCTCACTTAACAGATGATTCAGCTTCACTATCTAGAATTTTTTTTTTCCAATCAGCAATCCTAATCCTTTCCAGTTTCAAGTAACAACCATGTTATTGTATTTATTTTGTAACTTCATGAGTATGAGTATTTTCTCTTAGATTTTCAAGCAATCAATAAGCATTTTGTTGGGAGTACTCTTCCTCCTCCCTGAGTTATGTTAGCTGATCTAGGAGATGGAGTGAACTATTTATATCATGGTATTTCCCTAAAAAGTCATTAAAATCAGAAAACGAGGTAAAATAAATGAAGGAACAGGGGCCAGCAGATCCTGAGCTTCTGCTCCATTTAGCCAGGCTTGCTTTCAGCATACAAGTAGAGGATTTTGAAAGAAGAAAAGTGATGGTTCTTTTCTATTCAAAGGTGATCACACCACATCTGGAATAAAAGGTTCCCTCCTGGACTCTTCAATTTAAGAGGAGTTAGACAAGCCAACATGTGCTCAGAGGATAATGAAAAATTCCAAGACCTTGTACCATAATGACAGATTGAAGAATATAGACTTTAAAGAAGAAAAGACGTAGGGGATAGTGAAAACTGTCTTCAAATATTGGAGGGTTTTGCAGTACATTTGTGTGAAAGAGGATCATGCTCCTATAGAAATATATAACCTCAGTATCTCTAAATTCAGTGACCTGAGGGCATAAATGAGGACCCATCAATGTCTGGATTTTATTTAACTTCCCCGCCCCACTTGAGTGGGGTTTGGTTCCACCCTGTCTGTGTGCCCTCAGAGTATTTTCTTAGTACTTTCCATCTGTCCCCCTCTTGTTTGTTTCCCATCACCTCCTTTGCCTGTGAGGGAAGGACTTCAGTTCTACCGATACTGCTGGCGGAAACCCTATTACTCTGTGAGGGGTGTGGTCTCTTCATGCCTCTAAGCTTCAAAACCACTGAAACCCAAACATCTATGGATCCTTTAGGCTAAACTGATGTTGCTTCTGAACTGGTCTCAGTGAGGAGACCTTCCCCTCTCCCAGTAAAGCCAAGACCTGGTTACTGGGGTAAAACTGGAGACCTGATTCCTTTCCATCACACCCAAGGCAGCTCACTAAAAGTTTCTCTTTTCCAAAACCTCGTTCTATCCATTAAACATATATTCCTAGAGCATGACACCTGGATAAGAGGAGCCGGGGCTGACATCAGTTTCACATACTCAAAGTCAAGATTAAGCTCTGACCAGAGCAAAGTGGGACTGATGAAGGAAGATCCTGGAGATGCTTCAATATAAGTGGCTTTATCAGCTCAGATGCTGGAGAAGTGGGTTTGATCCCTGGGTCAGGAAGATCCCCTGGGGAAGGAAATGGCACCCCACTCCAGATTCTTGCCTTGTGAAGAGTCAGATATGACTTAGCAACTAAACAACAATAACAAAACAGCTCATATGTGCTACCTGGGGAATTTTTCCCATCACTGTTCCTGTTCAAGTGTATACTCTATAAGCATTTGCTAGAAAGTGACCTGGAGAAGATGCCAGCAGCAAATGAGTATTTGGGTTAAATAACCTTAAAGATTCCTTCCAAGTCCAAAACTGTAGGAATCTAATCCTGTCTCCTCTCCTGGTGATAGAATGTTGGTGATAGAGACAGATCAGTAGGGCAGTAAAAACACAGGCTTTATGATGAATACCATATGATATCATTACATGCTGACTCTAAAATGACAGAAATGAATTTATCTCCAAAATAGAAACTGAATCACATAGAAAAAAAGACTTATGGTGGTGGTAAGAGGTGCTGGGGGAGAGATGGGGTGGGAGTTTGAGATTAACGGATGCAAACTATTAGCACATAGAATAGATAGACAGCAAGATCCTAAAGTATTACTGTTGTTTGTATGTGTCCAACTCTTGGGGACTCCACGGACTGCAGTACCCCAAGACTTTCCTGACCTTCACTGTCTGCCAGAGTTTGCTCAGATTCATGTCCATTGAGTCAGTGATGCTCTCTAACCATCTCATCCTCTGTCTCTCCCTTCTCCTTCTGCTCTCAATCTTTCCCAGAATCATGGTATTTTCCAATGAATCAGCTCTTTGCATCAGGTGGCCAAAGTATTCGAGCTTCAGCTTTAGCATCAGTCCTTCCAATGAATATTCAGGGTTAATTTCCTTTAGGATTGACTGGTTTGATCTCTTTGCTGTCCAAGAGACTCTCAAGAGTCTTATCCAGCACCACAGTTCAAAAGCATCAATTCTTCATCACTCAACCTTCTTTGGAAATGGCACTCAGTCTTCTTTGGAAAAGGAAATGGCAACCCACTCCACTATTCTTGCCTGGAGAATTTCATGGACAGAGGAGTCTGGCAGGCTACAGTACATGGGATCACAAAAAGTTGGACACCACGAGCGATTATCATATTCAGTCTTCTTTATGGTCCAACTCTCACATCTGTACATGAAAAAATATAACTTTGACTATCTGGATCTTCATTGACAGTGATGTCCCTGCTTTTTAATTTGCTGTCTAGGTTTGTCATAGCTTTCCTTCTAAGGAGGGAGCATCTTTTAATTTCATGGCTGCAGTCATCATCTGCAGTGATTTTGGAGCCCAAGAAAAGAAAATCTGTCACTGTTTCTACTTTTTCCCCTTCTACTTGCCATGGAATGATGGGACCAGATGCCATGATCTTACTTTTTTGAATGTTGAGTTTTAAGCCAGCTTTTTCACTCTCCTCTTTCACCCTCATCAAGAGGCTCTTCAGTTCCTCTTCACTTTAGGCCATTAGAGTGGTATCATCTGCATATCTGAGTTGTTGATATTTCTCTTGGCAGTCTTGATTCCAGCTTGTGATTCATCCATCTAGGCATTTTGCATGATGTAATCTGTATATAAGTTAAATAAGCAGGGTGACAATATACAGCCTTGACATACTTCTTTATCAATTTGGAACCAGTCCATTGTTCCATGCAGGGTTCTAACTGTGGCTTCTTAACCTGCATACAGATTTCTCAGGAGACAGGTCAGGAGATATTCCCATCTCTTTAAGAATTTTCCACAGTTTGTTGTGAATCACACAGTCAAAGCCTTTAGCATAGTCAATGAAACAGAAGTAGATATTTTTCTGGAATTCCCTTGCTTTCTCCATGATCCAACGAATGTTGGCAATGTAATCTCTGGTTCCTCTGACAAGCACAGGGAACTACATTCAATACCCTGTAATAAACTGTAATGGAAAAGAATATGAAAAAAAATATTTGTATGTATTCTTTATATATATGAATAATAATATGAATGTATATATACATTCTTTATATATATTGTATTATATGTATTAAATATGAATAACTATGAATGTATAGATATTATATATATATGAATAATATGAATGTATATGTACATTCTTTATCAAATAATATATAGTATATAAAAATAATATGAATGTGTATGTATACTTTATATATACATTATATATATGTGTGTGTGTATATATATAAATATAAATGAGTCACCTTGTGGTACAGCAGAATTTAACATAACTGTGAATCAACTATACATCAATAAAATAAAATTTCAAAAGTAACACAGGCATTACCCTTAATAAAAAGTAGAAAACAAGGGGTCGGGATGTTGGTCGGCCCTTTTCTTAGTGCTGTTTCCGAGTGTGGTGTGTAGACACTGCATCATCATCCCCTGGGGAGCTTATTAAACTTTTAGATTCTTGGGATGAACCCTTAGAAACCACTGTCTCTCTGTTGGAAAACAATTCTCTCCAATAGAGCCTGCTGCAGTGATAATAGCACTCCATTATCTATGCCATGCAGCACAGTATCCACAAGCCAGATGAGCCGATTGAGTATTTCAAATGTGGCTGGTGTGACTAAAGAACTGAAATTTTAAGTTTAATTTTAATCAATTTAAATAGCCACATATGCCTGGAGTCTGCCGTGTGGAACAGAACAGTTCTGAAGTCTGAGAAGAAGGGAGTTGAGAGAAAAGCAAGTTTGAATTGCGTAGGATAATGGTGGACATTGGAAGCAAAAACATGAGATTAGAGCCAGGATGCAGCAAAAGTTAAAGAGAATTATAGCAGGAAGCAACCTAAAAGAGCCTCTAGTACAATAGCTCATAACGTTTCTGAGGTTCGGGTACCCTCTGGGATTGTTGAAAGCAACGGATATTCAGTCAGTAATATGCTCAGACTAATTCATATGATATATTTATATGAGGTTTCAGGGCAAGAGAGTTAGTAATCCCTAAAGCTCATCCCTTGTCCCCTTTCCAAACCACAAATCCCTGTTTGGGAATTCCTGATATAGTAAAACACCCTGTCATGTATAAACAGAAAACTAAACCACAGAGCCTCAGGGTTGGCTGAAAACCGTTCATTTATCATCAAACTTGGCTTCCATTGTCTCCCTGTCTGATCCGCTGTACATCTTTCTTTACCGAGTCACGTAAACTTGTGTTTGATCTGGAGAGTAGAGCTAGATAAGATTTATACATAAAACTCAGGAGTTGGAGTACGCCCACTTAGATTTATTTGGAAGTGCAGTGTTTCTAGCAGCACTTAACCTTGCTCTCCTGTTTTTTGGAAATGAAGGAGCCACTAGTTCAACATTCAAAATGCAGGAAGAACAAGGTGCATTTGATAATCTTTTCTTTCTCTTATACGAATAAAATGTGGCTAAAGAACATCGATAAAGAGACGTCTTGCTCCTTGGTGTTTGATTAGGAGAGCATTTATGCAATTGATTTTCCAAGTTCTTAGTCATAGAGTAGAAAGGTCCCCATACATTTCAGGAGTTTTAACTGTTAAAAATAGTTTCAGTTGCTGGGTAAATAACAATTTGCTGCAATGGAAAGAAAAATTTCGCATGACTGTTTACATACATTGTAGAGAGACTATTAGCATCACCTTGAGCTATCTGTTGTTTGCTTGTATGTGTGGAGGGAGAAAAGCCAATGCTTAATACAACACTTAGAACTCACATTTGCTATTGTATGTTCATAAATATTAATCTGGAAGATAATTAGCTCCATAACTTTTACAATTAGCCTTTCAGAAAAGAAGTGGATACTAATAAAAATAAGGCATGCTTTTAAGCATCTCCACTGCAAGTGTTTTCACTCTAACAGCTTTGAGTCAGGTCAGTCTTTGTTTAATCTTTTCTGAAATAAGCATGTTTTACACTTATTCCATATCCCCCTTGGGATGATAGCCTTGCAACAAGGAAAATAGGTTTCTATTCTTAAAATCTAGGTACCACCTACTTTAAAAACTGTTTTCTTTTTTTTTTCTCTGAAATACTCTGGGATGACACAAAGGCCATGGTTCACCCCCTTGGAGATGATTCCAGATCAGGCCAAGGGAAACGTACATAAATGTACTCCACAAGTGAAATCAAAATCTTTATTTGTACATGTTCTTCTGCATGTGTTGATTTGAAATAATGCTCTAGTCCTTAAATCGAGAGTGAAATCCTACCATTCAATGTCCGTTGCAAAATGAGGAGATGTTGGTCCCAAAGTCTAGGTCAATGCCCTCTGCTAGAAGCTATGTGGTATTGTGGGGAAACTAATCCATTGGAAGTTAACAGCCCTGAGTCCTAGTACAATTCATATTAAGTCTAATTAATATTAACTAAATGGGTAAACTTGGATAAATCACCCAATCTCTCTTTTTAAAAAAAAAAAAACAAATTATGTATGGCTGTGCTGGGTCCTCACCGCCGTGTGGGCTCTTGTCTAGTTGCGGCAAGCCGGGGCTACTGTTGAGGTGGACAAGCTTCTCATCGTGGTGGTTTCTCCTGTGGATCTGCGGCTCTGGGGCTTGTGGGCTTCAGTGGTTGTGTCACATGGATGCCAGAGATTGCAGCAGGTGGGCTCAGAAGTTGTGACTCTTGGGCTCTTGGGCACAGGCTCAATAGTTATGGTGTGGGGTCTTACTTGCGCCATGGAATATGAGCTTTTCCCTCATCAGTGATCAAACCTGTGTCTCCTGCATTGGTAGGCAGATTCTTTACTACTGAGCCACCAAGGAAGCCCAGTATCTTTTTTGTTTGTTTGTTTGTTTTCCTTTGAAATTAAGAGATCAGCTTGCTTGGTGGATTCCTAATCTGTCTATACATTAATTAACATGCAGATTCCTGGGCCTCTCTCCAGTACTATTAAATCAGTATCTTGAAGGAGTAGGGCCCGTGCGTCTATTTTTAAAGACAAGCTCCTCTAGTGGTTCTCATATACCCAAAGGAACCGAGTGGGTTTTCTGCAGCAGCTGGTGAATTTGGTGGTCTTTACTATTCCTTTGTTTTCTCAATGTCTGTGACTGAAATGCTCCCATGGATTGATGTGGGGGACAGCAAGGAGACCTCTAGAAGAAAGGGGCTGCTCATCGGGACCGTGCAAATAAAATACAAAATGTAAACAGAATCAAAGGTTGGTTGTGACCTTTCTGATTCGCTTGAGGCTAATTCTTCACTGTGCAATGAAAAGGTTGTAGTAGTGGAGTGTTAGTCGCTCAGTGACGTCCGACTCTTTGCAACCCCCATGAGCTATAGCCCACCAGGATCCATGGGATTCTCCAGGCAAGAATACTGGAGTGGGTTGCCATTTCCTTCTTCAGGGAATCTTCCCAAGCCAGAGATGGATCCCAGGTGTCCCACACTGCAAGCAGATTCTTTACCATCTGAGCCACAAGGTAAAGGATTGTAAGACTGCTCAAAATTTTCTCTTGAGGCAACCTAAAATATTCTCAGGATAGGAAATGATTTTGCTCTCTCACACCAGCCCTAGCTGATCATTGGTGGAGCCTAAATCCCTGCGTAGTGAAGGACAGCAAGGTCACGTACAGGGCCAGCCCGTGTTCTGCTCTCAGACCTTGCAAGAAGTCTGACATGTGCCAACTTCAGAGACCTGGATTCAAACCCCAGCCCTGCCATTCTCAGCCATGTCACCTTGACGTGGCCTCCTCTGTTCCACATTCATTAAAAAATAGGGATAATAAAACTTATCTCATAAAGGAATCTGAAGACTAAATCAATAATGTTTGAAAAGCTCATAACTTAAAAGGTAAAAAATATTAGTTCTTTATTCCCCTACTTCCCTAGAGCAAAAATTCATATCTGATCTATCGACAGAACTTCCAATTAAGCCAGGGCCATACCTGGAAGATGAGAATAATTGCAAATGGATAATGAGTGAATAATAAAAGAAAACACATATACAATGCTTTGTGTGTCCCTGGCACTGATCTAAGCCCTTGAAAAACTCATTTATCCACATCTGCCCTTTTAGAGATGAATCAACCTAAGACAAAGAAGTGAAATATCTGGCCTAGAGTGACACAGTTAATAACTGGACTGCAAGTATCCATGCTCTTAAATACCTTGCTGAGCTACTCTTGGGATGGGGGCAGGGAGGGAAAAAGGATGAAAAGGAGTTCACATCAGCACCAGCGAGTAGGATGAGAAGCCCACAGACCCCACCATGATCAAAACACACACTTCATGTGGCCGCCTGGGATCTACTGAAAAGTCACGGTGACAGCTGTAGGGAGGACATGACCATATCAATTACTTTAATCTCCCCCAGCTCACTTTTTTGGTAACCAATCTGCTCTATTCATTTCACTCATAAGCTTCCTTCCCTGACCCCAAAGAGTGTGAACTTGAGATTACTCTTTTTTTAATTTTTAATTATTTTTAATGGGAGGATAATTGCTTTACAATATTGTTGGTTTCTGGCATATATCAACATAAATCAGCCATAAGTATACGTGTGTCCCCTCCCTCCTGAAATATCAGTTCATCCGGTGAGTCCCAGTGTTGCGTATTGAGATTGTTAGTTCAGTTTTTTTCTTATTCTTTTTCTTGATGGGAGTGGTTTTGCCCTTCCTGGTTTTCCTGCTAAAGAGACTGACTTAAATAAATCTAAAAGGAGGAATGAGGGCCTGGATGATGATGAAAAGTAGCTTCTGGCTTTCTGCACTTTGTGGAGAAGACCCCAGGGTGTGTTAGGAAGAGACATTCGCAGCCCCGAGAGTTTACAAGAGGATCACAGTGTCAGCTGGCCCCCACACACCCTAAAGAGGAGGAGCTGGCAGGAAAAGAAGAGATTTCAACTTTCTGTTTTTATCAAACACAAAATTTTAACTATTGAAAACAAAGATGCAACCCCCTTCTAACAGCTTGCATGTTAAAGAAACACAAAATATTTCCTCCAACAGAACCATTGTTTCTGCAACTGTACATGTTTCACACTTGTCAATCTCCTCCTGTGCTGGTGGCCCCATGATCCATTCACCCCCCCAAATCTCAGGGAGGCTTGAGACCACCTCCCACCCACTAGGATCTTCCCAGTATTGCTATTGAACTTGGAGCCATGGGAGGAAATTTGCTTCAACTTGAAAGCTTTTCACTGAAAGGAAAAGGCAGATCAGTGAGACAAATTACCTTGGTCTGATCTAGGACCCCCACACCTATCATTCACTCCTCCAAACCTCAGAGGAACCTTGTAGCTTCTGTGATTTCAAGGTTGTCCAGAGGCATGGCTGTGCCACCCTGGGTTACCCAGAAACATCTTGGGGAGCCATGGCTCTCATCTTATGATTTCCTCCAGAGCAGTGATGCTCAGTGTGGTGTCTGGGTCAGGGGAACAAGCCAGGGGCAGCTCTTTCAGGGCTTGTAGATGATATCAGTTTGGTCTTAGTAATTAATATATTTTGAAATTTCAAACAGCATTAAAGAAATACATTAGACTGTCCCTTTATCAAAAGAAGTCATGGACATCCCTGGTGGCTCACTCAGTAAAGAACCCACCTGCAATGCAGGAGACCTGAGTTCAATCTCTGGATCAGAAAGATCCCCTGGAGAAGGAAATGGCAACCGACTCCACTCCTCTTGCTGGGAAAATCCCATAGACAGAGGAACCTGGCCGGCTACACAGTCCATGGGGTTGCAAGAGTCAGACAAGACTTAGGACTAAACCACAACATTACCTGCAAGTCGTTAATGGAACTAAGAAGCCTCTAGCTATTCTCAGGGTACTCCAGGCTTAATCACGTGATTTTAAAACATACCCTCCACCCCACTCTGGTGCAGATGCTAATATTCGCAGAGCAGTGCCTCCTTCCATTGAAATGTCAGTTTAAACCCTCCCGGCTGTTTTCATCAGTCTACGCAGCCCCTAGAGCTTTCATCCACATCAACTTACTGGATCACTAAGCTGTTCAACCACTTGGGTTAGGTAACTGTGGTGGTAGCGTTCACTCCCATTTGATAGGACATGAAACCAAGGAGGGTGAGCATTCAGTGAATACTCCAGGGTCTGGCCAGCTGGAGAAGGAAACATGTCCTTTCCACACCAGAGGACAAGAGCCACTGTCCTCACTGTTCACATGAGAAAAGTTAAGAACCACAGAAATTAGGTGAGTTCTCAAAAGTCATTTAGCCTGTGGGTGGTGGAGAACGCAGCTATAATCCAGGTTTCCCAACTCAGTTTTCTATTGTTTCACATCTTACTGCGGCTATAACACTGGCTAAAGCCCTAGCCCTTCCTCAACACTAGGAGCAGTGTCCTCAGGACCCTGAGACTAGTGGGTGTGAGATGCCCACCTCCGGCTAGGCAGCTTTTCAATCGAGGCAGGAATCTGAGGCAGACAAGTGCCGGTCTCTTCATGGGCAGCTCAGCAACCTTCCACATCCCCATGGAAGTGAACATGGGTAAGGCCACTCTTCTCGGTGTTTGGTCATCTCCAGGGCTATAAAAGTGCTCCAGGACCCAAGTGCAACATGCAAGGAAGACATGCAATCATAAGCACATGCACACACTTACACACATTTACACACACACACATGCCAATCTTGTAGCAACTCTACGCTGGGTGATGGAATGGGGAGGGAAAGCTTCTGAAGGTTAATTTGCTGTTTTCTTTTTTGTGGCAACAGGGGTCAAGGCTATTTGGAATCCACAGATAATCCCCAGTCCTCCCTTTGAGCCATTATTTGCTAACATTTCAGAGAGGAGTTTAGGAGCAAGAAAATGCCTAAAACTCACCCCGGAGCAAGAAAAACCAGGAACCAGAATAACTTACTAGCTGGATTATCAACCCCACCTGGAGAGTAAGTTCTATAATAAACGGCAGAATTATCAGCCCCAAATTGAGAGTGAGTGGTATAAAGGAAAGCAGAGAGATGTGCTAGGCTATTTTCATCTCTGGTTCTGTCTTGATAACGTCCTTGCCCTATTACCATCAGCATCCCTGAAGGAGCCCATGCCTTCAAGCTGGTCCCCCTTCACCCTCTCCCAGAATCCCACCAAAGCAGCCTAGACGCTTCCTGCAAAGCTCCATCCCCTGCTCCCTTTGTGTCTTTTAGAAAACACCAAGGCCTTGCCTCTCCGTGACCAGTTAATTCAAAGTCTTCATAAATTCCTCAGCTGGCTCTTTTGTGCAGCTATGTCTAAGCTCTGCACAGTTCTTTCTTTTCTTGCCATTTTCCATCAAGACATTTGTCTGGGCCCTATCCTTTCATATCCCACTCCCTTCTAGTGCAGAATGCATATGTTAAACTGCTGTCATAGAAAATGAAATTGTTTATCCCTGTAAGGACCAAAGAGAAATGCAAATTAAAATGATGAAGTAGACCTTTGAATTTATCACAGTGACGATATCTTAAAATATTTAATTCCTGCTGTTCCCAAGTATATGGTAAAGCTTGCAGTCTAATATACCTTTAAGTGGGTATAAACTGATGCAACATTTCTAAAAAATCAATTTCATCATCTGTATTAAGACCTAAAGAGCTCAAAACTCCTGAATCAAAAATCTTATTTCTTTGAATTTACTAAAAGGGATTAGTGAAACCTATGCACAATGATTCATTATGGGAATGTTCAATATTGAGTTATTTATAACATTAGGAATGATAACTAAATGAAATGAAATGTGAAATAATAACGGGATGGCTCTAAAGATACCACACTCTACCCACAATACAGAATAATAGTTGATCATTAAAAGTTATACTTTGAAAGGTGCGTAACATGGGGATATCCTTTCAGTATATTAATAGTGATAAAACTCAGATACAAAGCTATGCATATGAGCATATATTTACATAAATACATATATAGGGGAGTTTTTAAATATATGAAAGTTTACTGGTTATTTCTGGGTGGTGGAATTATAATTTCTATGATTTTTCTCCCTTGCATTTCTTCATTTTTTAAATGTTCTGACAAAAAATACATTATTGTGATAACTAGAAAAACCAAAAAATGCACATTTTATTAAATATTGCTGTGAAACCGGCAATTTGATGTCTTCCCTTTCCCAGATAATATACTTGCACTTTTTCAAGAAGCTGACTTTCATTAGTACATAGGGTTTCCATGAGTAGAAATCTCTGGCTGTTCAGATGAAGAAGATAATTCTACAGAGGGAACATTTCCCAGCCTCTCAACTCCCAGGGCTACAAATGGCTGCTTTTTCCAGCAGCTCTAATACACCTAACCCAGCATCACAACACAAGTCTCTTCTGTACTCACTGTCAGACATGGGGTTCTGACTTATTGTGTATTTGCTACCTGTGGTCCTGTATGTACCTCACACACACTCACACTGTCTTGTAATTGGGCATGTATTTGTTTCATTAAATTCACTCTGTCAGCAGTTTCTGCTCTAAACAGTCCCTGAGGCCAAAAGAAAAAAAAAAGTCAGTAATCAACAGACTACTTTCAAGTACAGAGTACCAACCTATTTATAAAAGGAAATTAAGTAAAACCGGTAATTATAACTAGCGTACAACCTTTCAACATAGTCAATGAGAAATTCAATTTGCTTAAAATAATGAGATACTCTGGCAGGAACAATCTGTTCGCGCGCTGTTCCCAAGAGCCTGGGGATGGAAACAAGCCCTGCCTGACATTTGATACTATCTGTCAGTTTATCAACTCTGTCTGGGGTGAGTTTTACGATTGCACTAGGAGGTTTGGAAGAGAGAAAGGAAAAGAAAATTCTCTTTTCTCTTTTCTACCCAGCAATAGGAAACCCATTAGAAAATGGGTTCAGATTTCTATTTTGAACACTTAAACAGTTGAAACAGTCTGCCTCAGACCTCCTTTCAGTGGGTTTAATTTACCTGCTTTCCACCCTTTTCTACCATCTCCCAAACCAAATGGTTGCAGTCTCTTCAGTCCCTGCCCTACTCATATGTTCTTTGTCTAAAGTTTATCCATTTGCTTTTTTTCTGTTTGGTTTTGTTTTGCTTTGCTTTTCCTTGCATTTCCCATCTTTTTGAAGTAAGACAAACAAATATAACAGTTGAATTAATGAGTGTCAACACAAACCAGTATCTACTGACTTGGGGGGCTTTCCCTACCTAGCTTAAGACCACCTCCTGGGTTTCATTCCTTCATTGGCTCCACACATTTTATTGGCTACTAAGTGTCAGCCTCTCTGCTTGGTATTGGCAGGAAAAAAGAAAGAATAAAGCTTAGACCTGTTGTTGTTTAGTTGCAAAGTGGCGTCTGACTCTTTTGCGACCCCATGGACTGACTGTAGCCCACCAGTCTCCTCTGTTCATTGGATTTCCCAGGCAAGAATATTGGAGTAGGTTGCCATCCCCTCTCCAGAGGATCTTCCTGACCCAGGGATTGAACCCAAGTTTCCTGCATTGGCAGGCAGATTCCTTACTGCTGAGCCACTAGGGAAGCAAAGCATAGACCATGTCTTCCTAAATCCCAACAGCTAGCAGCGAAGTAGACTCCTAAACAGGCCATTATAAAAGTATTTGGAGATATGGTAGTGGGGATCCTTGAGAATGTTTAGAAGAGGTACCTCCCTAAGTCAGCCTGAAGGGCCATAGGCAATTAGGATAGAAGCGTCAAGGAAGGAATAAGGAGATAAAGTCCAAACTAAGTAGGAAAGGATGAGTCAGAGTTAACCAGACTGAGAGGAAGCATGTTCCCAGTGAAGTGAAGCCAGTGAGGCAAGAATCCCAGTCCAACAAGCAGAATGCCCTTGGTAGCCAATGAGTGGCCAGTGAGGAGTGGTGAGAGACGAAGGTGGGAGGGGAGGCAGGTGCATCAGTTGGCTTTTTCTGTGTAACAAACCACCCTAAAACTTTATGGCTCGAAAGCTGCTGCTGCTAAGTCATTTCAGTCATGTCCAACTGTTTACAACCCTATGGACTATTGCCTGCCAGGCTCTCTGTCCATGGAATTAAACCCAGGTCTCCTACATTGCAGGCAGATTCTTTAACACTGAGCCACCAGGGAAGCCCCATGGCTCGAAATAACCACCATCATATTTATTAATACTCTTGAATCTGTGGATCAGCTGGGCAGTTCTTTGGGTCTTGACCAGCTTGGCCAGGATAGGATGACCTAACTCACACATCTGAGGTATCAGCTAGGATACCTGGGGCATGGTCTCTCATCCTGAAAGGGTTCACTTGGATTCTTCCTTTAAAGAACATCAAGTGTTCCCAGAGAGCCACAGGAGTGAATGCATTTTCAAGCCTTCACTTGGATTCAGTTGCTAGTATCCAACTGGCTAAGCCCATAGTCAGTATGGGAGAGGGCTATCAAAAGCATGGGAGGTGTGTATACTGCAGGCTGATATGTAACAATCTCCTACAAGAAAAAGATGATAGAAGGTCTTGAGTGTTATGACATGCTAAAGAAATGGGAGACCGTTTAAGACTTTAAAACAGAGGGAATATATATACACAAATACATATTTGCAAGCTAATGTCATCTGTTTTGGATAACTATCCAGAAGTGGAATTGCTGCATCCACTTGGTTTTTGGTAGTTCTATTTTTAATTTTTTGAGACCCTCTCATCTGTTTGCCATAGTAGCTACACCAATTTATATTCCCACCAACAGTGCACAAGGGTTCCTCATTCTCTGCTGCTGCTGGTGCTGCTAAGTTGCTTCAGTTGTGTCCGACTCTGTGCAACCCCATAGACAGCAGCCCACCAGGCTCTGCAGTCCCTGGGATTCTCCAGGCAAGAACACTGGAGTGGGTTGCCATTTCCTTCTCCAATGCATGAAAGTGAAAAGTGAAAGTGAACTCACTGAGTCGTGTCCAACTCTCAGCAACCCCATGGACTGCAGCCTACCAGGTTCCTCTGTCCATGGGATTTTCCAGGCAAGAGTCCTGGAGTGGGCTGCCATTGCCTTCTCCTTCCTCATTCTCTTACATCCTCACTAATACTTGTTATTTGTTGATAATAGCCATTCGGACAGGTGTGAGGTGGAATTGCATTGTGGTTTTGATTTGCATTTCCCCTGATGAAGAGGGATGTTGAGTATCGTCTCATGTGCCTGTTGGCTATCTGTATGTCTTCTTTGAAAGAAAGAGGAAAAGTCTATTCACATATTGCGCCTATTTTCAAATTGAATGGTTTGTTTTTTTGATGCTGATTTAAATGAGGTCTTTATATATTTTAGATACTCACCCCCTGGTAGCTCAGAGGGCTTCCCTGGTAGCTCAGACAGTAAAGAATGTGCCTGCAATGTAGGAAACCTGGATTCAATACCTGGGTCAGGAAGATCTCCTGGAGAAGGAAATGGCAACCCACTCCAGTATCCTTGCCTGGAGAATCCCATGGACAGAGGGGCCTGGTGGGCTACAGTTCATGGGGTTGCAAAGAGCTGGACACGCTAAGCAACTAAGCACACATGTATACTGGTTTTTGTCAGCTATATGAGTTGCAAATATTTTATCCCATTTTATAGGTTACCTTTTCATTCTGTTGATGTTTTCCTTTGCTAAGTGGAGTTCTTAGTTTGATACATCCCCACCTTAAAAAAAATGTTAATGGAGAGCTGATTTACAATGTTGTTAGTTTCGGGTGTATGGCAGAGTGAATCACTTCTACATACCATAAATCCACACTTTTTAGAATATTCTTCCCATATAGGTCATTTCAGAGTGTTGAGTACAGTTCCCTGGGCTCTACAGTAAGTCCTTATTAGTTTTCTATTTTATGGTAGTGTATATATCTCAAGCCCAGTCTCCCAGTTTATCCCCCTCTCGTGAGCCCCTCCCCTCCATAACCGTTGTTTGTTTTCTACATCTGTGACTCTATTTCTGTTTTGTAAATAAGTTCATTTGTACCTTTTCTTTTTTTAGATTCCACATATTAAGTGATATCCTATGGTATCTGCCTTTCTCTGGTATAGTCATATTTGTTGATTTTTGCTTTTGTTGCCTTTTCTTTTGGTGTAAACTCTAAAAATCATCTCCAAGACCAAAGTCAAGGAGCTTACCACCTATGTTTTCTTCAAGGAGTTTTATGGTTTCCAGTCTTATATTGACGTATTTAATTGATTTTGAGTTAATTTTTGTGTCTGATGTATGGTACTGATCCAACTTTGCTTTTTTGCATGTGGCTGTCCAATTTTCCCTGCACCACTTATTGAAAATGCTGTCTTTCTCCCCATTGTATAGCCTTGGCTCCTTTAGTAGAAATTGACTATATATACTTAGGTTTATTTCTGATTTCTCTATTCTGTTCCATTGATCTACCTGTCTGTTTCAACACCAAAATCATACTGTTTTGATTATTCTAGCCTTGTAATGTAGTTTGAAATTAGGGAGCATGATGCCTATAGCTTTGTTCTTCCTCAAGATTGCTTTGGCAATTCAGAGTCTATGTTTCTTAGGATTGTTCAATTTCTGTAAAAATGCCATTGATATTTTGATAGGATTGCATTGAATCTATATATCACTTTGGATAGTATAGACATTTTAACAATATTGAGTCTTTCAATACATAAGCATAGAATATATCTTTTAATTTATTTGTGTCTTCCTCATTTTCCTTCATCAATTTCTTATAGAATTCAGTGTATAGATCTTTCACCTCCTTGGTTAAATTTTTCCTAGATATTTCATTATTTTCAATGCAATTGTAATTGTGATTTTGATAGTTCATTATTAGTATAGAAATGCAACAGATTTTTGTCTATTGACTTTATATCCTGCAACTTTATTTAATTTGTTTATTTGTTCTAGCAGTCTTTAGGGTTTTCTATAAATAATATCATCATTTCATCTGAAAATAGTGACAGCTTCACTTATTCCTTTTTTATTTGGATGCCTTTTATTTCTTTTCTTGCCTAATTGCTCTGGCTAGGACTACCAGTACTATGTTGAATGAAACTGTCAAGAGTGGGGATTCTGTTCTTATTCATGATCTTGGAGGGGAAGCAATCAGCTTTTCACATTGAATATGATGTTAGCTGTGGACTTGTCATATTTATATTGTGTCTGTATTTTAAATGAGACAACCAGGAAACTCTAATTTCACAGAAATCATAGACTCTGTGTCATAAAAGCTCACTCATTGAAGACAGAAAGACCTGGATTTACTTTGAGAAAGTTCCTCAACATTTGCAAGCCTCAAATTTTCCCATCTTTCAAAGTGGAGATAAAAATACCAGATGCCTACCCCCATAGGGTTATAGTGAGTATTACATGAAATAAGGCATACAAAGCACATCAATAAAGTCTAAACTTGTGATAAGCGCCCATTAA
This sequence comes from Aepyceros melampus, assembly GCA_006408695.1. Classification (NCBI taxonomy): domain Eukaryota; kingdom Metazoa; phylum Chordata; class Mammalia; order Artiodactyla; family Bovidae; genus Aepyceros; species Aepyceros melampus. The sequence goes on along the minus strand of SJXQ01010861.1, from coordinate 166,709 downwards.
GCATTGGTCATCCCTAGTTTATTATTATCATTATTATTGATTTCTAGGAAAGTTATGACCAACCTAGATAGCATATTGGAAAGCAAAGGCATTACTTTGCCAACAAAGGTCCATCTGGTCAAGGCTATGGTTTTCCCAGTGGTCATGTATGGATGTGAGAGTTGGTCTGTGAAGAAAGCTGAGCGCTGAAGAATTGATGTTTTTGAACTGTGGTGTTGGAAAAGACTTTTAAGAGTCCCTTGGACTGCAAGGAGATCCAACCAGTCCATTCTGAAGGAGATCAGCCCTGGGTGTTCATTGGAAGGACTGATCTTCAAGCTGAAACTCCAATACTTTGGCCACCTCATGAGAAGAGTTGACTTATTGGAAAAGACTCTGATGCTGGGAGGGATTAGGGGCAGGAGGAGAAGGGGACAAGAGAGGATGAGATGGCTGGATGGTATCACTGACTTGATGGACACGAGTCTGAGTGAACTTCGGTAGTTGGTGATGGGCAGGGAGGCCTGGCATGCTGTGATTCATGGGGTTGCAAAGAGTCGGACACAACTGAGTGACTGAACTGAACTGAACTGCAGAGTCTCAGCTGAGAGATGATCACCTAAAAGTTGAAAATGGGCAATAGTAGTTAGGGCAGAGACAAGAGGATGGGTTTGAGAAATATTTGGGCCTTAACACTGGAATAAGAAGGAAATTGATTTTATGGAGAACTCTAAGAAGAAGAAAGACTCAAGAGAAGTCCCCAAATTTTTTTCTGACTTAGGTTGCCGAGAGGACTGCTTCTAACTGGTTCAGCTAATATGGGAGTAAAGGCTCATTTAGAAGGAAAAATAATGATGAGTTGTATGTGAGGTGAATGTGAGATACCTGTGGGAGTTTAGCCTGATGGGCAACCACTGGACAGACCCTGTGAGTTTAGTTGCAAGCCAATTAATGGCCAGCCTTGAGATAACATAATGTGAAAAGAAACTACCCATATACTTTACTTATGTTTGCAGGAGAAGGATCTTATTTTTTTCTGACTTAGGTTGCCGAGAGGACTGCTTCTAACTGGTTCAGCTAATATGGGAGTAAAGGCTCATTTAGAAGGAAAAATAATGATGAGTTGTATGTGAGGTGAATGTGAGATACCTGTGGGAGTTTAGCCTGATGGGCAACCACTGGACAGACCCTGTGAGTTTAGTTGCAAGCCAATTAATGGCCAGCCTTGAGATAACATAATGTGAAAAGAAACTACCCATATACTTTACTTATGTTTGCAGGAGAAGGATCTTATTTTCAGAAGTGAATAGAGCATTATTCCTCCATAAAATCCAAATCCAAACAAGCAAATGTAAGTGACTGGAATCCCTAATCTTGTTCATTGTGGTTTAACCAACCATAGCTTCTCTGAAGGGTAATGCAGTGCTTATTTTGTCATCCATTAGAAGTCTCCATAGGGAGGGGCTAAGCTAAGTGAAATGCCCAGAAGGAGAGAAGACCAAAACACAGGAAGGGAAGCAGTCATCTGGAGAGAAAGGGAAAGAATTTCCCTCCTCCAGGACAAAAGAGCAATTCAAGATTGGTCCCAACAAAGGCACTGCAAATTCCCAATCAAATGATGAGTGTCAAGAGTCGTGAGGCAGGAAGAAAAGAAAGATGTAGCTTTGCTTAAGAACTATAGAACTTTAACTGGAGGAGTATTGTGTACCAAGTCAATTCTCCTGGAAATTCTCTCAACTCTTAATTCTTGGACAACTAGAAAAACTCTTTCTCTTCACCTAAGGGAGGGTACNGAAAGCTTCAGACGTGGCAGAGAGTGGGTGGACGGGTGAGCGAAGATCTGAGAAGGGCCCCCGGGATGAAGAATGGGAACACTGGGGCAGGCCAGAAAGGTGAGGCCGGGCTGCAGGCGACATAGAGTTTAGAGGATGGTTAGGAGTGAAAAAGCGATCGTGCCTAGGGGTGGGGACAATTCCCGGCCTCGCAGGATTGGCAATGAGGGGCAGGGGTAGAAGGTGGTGGCCCCAGGGTCGCGGAGGACGTGCGCTGGAGAGAGCGAAGGAAACCGGATTGATCGCTGGAATATAAGCTACCTTGGGTGGCTGAGGGACCCTGCCGGGGGTCAGTAGGCCATGCCCGGCAGGGACAGGGCCCTGGCCAGTCTGGGCAGAGTGGGCCTCGGCGCCGGGAAAGGAAAGGCCGGCGAGAATGAGCGGCCGACTCGGGCGCCCGCCGGACCTGGCTCCCATCGGGTCTGGCACTCGCAAGGGGCAGGCCAGAAAGGTGAGGCCGGGCTGCAGGCGACATAGAGTTTAGAGGATGGTTAGGAGTGAAAAAGCGATCGTGCCTAGGGGTGGGGACAATTCCCGGCCTCGCAGGATTGGCAATGAGGGGCAGGGGTAGAAGGTGGTGGCCCCAGGGTCGCGGAGGACGTGCGCTGGAGAGAGCGAAGGAAACCGGATTGATCGCTGGAATATAAGCTACCTTGGGTGGCTGAGGGACCCTGCCGGGGGTCAGTAGGCCATGCCCGGCAGGGACAGGGCCCTGGCCAGTCTGGGCAGAGTGGGCCTCGGCGCCGGGAAAGGAAAGGCCGGCGAGAATGAGCGGCCGACTCGGGCGCCCGCCGGACCTGGCTCCCATCGGGTCTGGCACTCGCACTCCGCACGCAGGCCGCTGCGTACGGCTGCGGCGCACCGCGCCCGGGCCGACCGTGTCTTCGGCTCTCGGGGTCCCCACGGAGGCACGGCTCGCCCGGGAGCAGGGGGGCCGAGGCGGCCCGGGGGCAGGCGCAGGTCGACCCTGTGCCCCGCTGGGGGCAGCCCGGGCCCCTCCCGGAGCGGAGCAGCGGCGCGGAGCGGGGCGGGGGCGGAGGGCACGGGAGGCGGGTCCCCTGACCCCGCTGGAGGCGAGAGGGCGGATCGGATTTGAAGCCTGCGGGAGGCTTGGTAAGAAGTGGCCCCCTGTGCCGCGGGGCCCCGCGGAGGAGCCCGGCTTTGTGGAGGATTAGAAAGCTCCCTCCCTATCCCAGTACCTGCGTGTCTGTCGGTGGGTATCTGCGCGTGTGTGTGCGTTTCGATGCTCCCGTCTCTGAGGTTCTGCCATGCCTGTGCACCCGTGTCTCTGTGCACATACGATTTCTCTGCGTCCCTACAACTATCTGGGCTCCGAGTATGTGATTCTGAATCCGTGTCTGATTTCCCCGCGCCCGTGTGTGTTTGGATGGGAGTCTGCTGGGCCTTCTATGTCTCTATATCGTTAGCGTTTTTGTAGGTCTTTGTGTGCGCTCCTGCGCCTGTCACGCTATGCGGGTCCCAAGGTCTTTGTATGACTCTCACCCTCCGTATTGTGTATGGGATCCTTTTCTGTTGGTGTCACTTTGTGTGTCTGTGTGTACCTCTGAGTTTCCGAACGATTCTGTGTGCTCGCGAGTCTCCAAGTTGTGTGTCTTTGTGTCTCCGTGTTTTTCTTGATTTCTTGGCGTCTTTGTGTGTCTGTATCCAGGACAGCGGATAAGTGGGTGTGGAGTTTCTCCCACAAGCACTTGGTCCCTTGTCCTTGGGCAACTTGGAAACCCCAGGCCTTGAGCTCCCGAAACCGGGCCTGGGACTGGGCCTAGACCATCCTCGCCGGGTGACTGGGACGGGGGGCGAGGCAGCGGCGGGTGAAGCCGGGCGGACTAGGCTCGGGCGCGCAGAGCCGGGGGCGCGGAGCCGGGCTCAGGGCTGGCGGACCGATCGGGCACATTCTGCCCTCTGCTGGCAGCGCTGCATTCTTGCACCCTCTGTCGGGCGACTGCTTGTAGGCGAGAGGGTCCTTGTTCCAGGCCCAGACCCTCTTCTCCTTCAGAGCGCACTTAGGAATTCTCTTCCATCACTTAGGAATCCTCTTCCATCACAGGTCCTGCAGACCCACCTCAGACTCCAAATTCCGGAAACAGCAGGTCATCCCCTTCTTTCTGTTTCCCACTCCCCGCCTTCCCTGTGTCGAGCCTCTTCTCCACACCTCTCTTCTCCCCTTTGTTGGAATGGAGACCTCTGAGCTTCTGGGACTCTCTGGCTGGTGTACAGAGTTGAGTCGGGACTGTGCCCAGGGTCGCGTGCCCAGGGCGGCTCAAAGGCCGCATCTCCAAGCAGAAGGGTGAGCCGGCGACCCACCTTCGGGTACATGGCTCACCTGGCCCCCGGGACGTACAGAATCTTGGCCCATCACCCTGTGCTCCTGCCGGCTTCACAGCCCACATCACCAGGGCCAAGGTGGGTGCCCAGAGCTGTCCGCAGCTGCTGAGATTCGGGCTTGGACCCAGGCCGCAGTCTGCTATCTCTGATCTGGGAGTGGGGTTGCTTAGGCCACGAACCTGGTTTCCCATCTCCTCCTCCTGGTTTGCTGCGCATTAATT
>SJXQ01010861.1:138833-162061 GCA_006408695.1 Aepyceros melampus | reverse complement strand
GATCAACCCGTGGGTCCTGTCCTTGCCTTTTGTCTCTTCCTCCCTCTCCCCGAACTGAGTCGGCGGCGTCCCGGCTCTTTCGCGCTGTGCGCAGAGGCCCCAGGTCTCTTTCAAGCCTAGTCGTGGCTCCTGCGTCTCCCGATGGGCTTCTCCTGCTGAAAACTTGGCGGACTGCACGGTAGAAACGGGGCCTCGGCCCAAAGTTGGGTACTACCCGTAGCCGGTGAGTGCTGTATTGCTTGGACCGGCAGACAGAAGCCGCGGATTCCTCCCCAGGGTGACCCCAGGCCCTCTGGCGATCCGGGATTCTCTTGGACTCGCACTAAGGTGTCAGAAACAGCTTCTGGGTTTTCTCCACCTAAGGGAAGACCCAGTCGACTGTGCGGAATCGCTTGGGAAGAAGCGAGAACTGAGATGGAAGCTGTAGTCTTAGCTCCCCAATTCTATGGACACCTCATTTCCACTGAGCCTTTCTCTCTGCCTCCTTGCTCCTTTCCTTAGCATTTAGTGCTCCCGCGGTTGCCTTCGCTACCAGCGGCCCACAAGCAGGGCCCGAGGACCCCCACCCTCCCGGCAGTAGAGCCCTGTCCTCCCCCAGCCATGCTTCTGACCAGAGCCAGCCGTGAGTCCCCTTCCAGTTTACAGCCCCAGCTGGAAGCCAGAATCCTGGGCAGGGGTGGAGGACAGGGCGCCGCCCAGCCTGGTGCCGCACAGCTTGGAGGTGCGGGCGCTGAGCTGTGCAGATCGGAGATTCCACCCTGCCAGCCAGAGGTAGAGTCGGGGCTGCCAGAGCACGCAGACCCTGTCCTGCCTTGCTTGCTGGCCACTGGCCCCTGAGATCCTCAGATGCGTGGGTGCGGGAATGTAGGGGGAGCCAGCCAAGCCTAGGCTGAGAGCTGCCCCTCCCAGGACCTGGCCTGGGCTCTGAAGACCTGGGTGCTCAGAAAGTGAAGCGGACAGGCACTGAAGGGGTCGAGTGTACCGGCCTCTGGAGCCAGATGTGATCACCTTTGACTCCTTGGATCACTGGCTGTACTTGACCCCCGGGACACAGGGGTCAAAGGCTCGGGGTCTCTTCTCAGCTAGCAGAGAGATGCATGTGTGTGATAAGTAATCTGGGCACCTTCCCGCAGCCCAGGGAAGAGAGTCTGTGGTCTTCCCATGTCTGCGGAGAGCTCAGAGACCCTGAGTCCTGTGGAGGTGCCCAGAGGAATGCCTGGGGGGGGAGGGTTGCGGTTTCCCAGTTGGGGGGGGGGTCCCTCTGACTCAGGACTGGGAGCAGGCCTCACTCTCCCATCTGGGGTTTTCTAGACTGAGGTGGTGGGGGACAAGACTTTAGTCAGAACTTGCTGGTGAGGCACAGTGTGTGTGACTCCGAGGCTGTGTGTGGGTGTGTGTCCGTGTGCAACCTGGGGACCGTCCAGCCCCAGCAAAGTCCTTCAGCCCTCTCTGTGGCCCAGCCCCCATCCTCAACCAGCTGGTGGGGGTCTCTGGCCACGGACTCATGACTTTTCAGCACAAGGTCTGGGTCATTAGTCATGAGATTTCTCTTTGGTGGGTCAGGAGATCCTGACTCCGGATTGCAGATCGGGAGGCTGCTTTGAGCCCTCAGGGCTGGAGAGGGATGGCGCCCCAGTCAGATGGCCCAGGGATGAGATCTCTCACTGGCCAAGCAGTGGGTTAGAAGGGGGGTGAAGAGCAGGCCTCAGGGAGTCCCCCCAGATCTGGTTCAGGACCTCCGGAAGGCCCTCCCCTTGCTCTGTACTGCAGCTTCCTCATCTGTAAAGTGGGCGTATTAGCCTGAATTCCCGCGGGAACGGACTACAAGCGCTCAGCACAGGGCCTGGCACATAGTGCGTCTCCACTCAGATGTCTGGAGGAAAGAGAGTCCCCAGGACTTAGGGGGACTGCAGCTGCCTCCTTCCCGCCCAAACGCACGCTGAGCTCAACAATCTATCTTCCTTTAGGGCAGGTGAAACTCAGGTCCAGGCTGAGCCCAGGAGACCCCCCGCCCCCGACCCAGGCTGTGCCCAGACAGCCCAGCACAGTCTCAGCCTTCACTCCTCGCTTTGGCTGTGGAGCCCAGGCTGAGGGGTTTTTCAGACGGCAACAGAATTAGGGGCTTCAGCCCAATGCGGCGAAGCTGTCCGTGTGGGACTCCCAAGGTGCCATTTATATTTATTTCCTAAAAGGCACTTTCCTCAAGAATCTTTGCATTTCTTGCCAAATGGACAGGCTGGGGTATTTCAGCGGCTCCTATAGAACCAGGGGCTTCCCTGACGGAGGACCTGAGCCAGAACAAAGAAAAGGCCCAGGACCATATTTCGAGCCATAAAACCCCCATTAGGACACTTAAGAATAACTCGCAGAAAGACATTTTATATGAATTGGACACAAATTCACAAAAGCAAGAAAGTTCATTGGTCTCCACCCTGAGGGTCCATGACTGGGGAAGGGGGGCTGGGTGTGATGCAGGGGCCAGGGCCCAGCCTATTTGATCTTTATCTTAAATCCACTTCAAAAGCAGGGGATTGGCAGAGCTGGAGGTTTGCCTCTTCCTGTAATTATTTGGTGTCTAGTAAAGTTTTTATGAGTGTCTGTGCAAATAAATGCATTTGATGTGCGTTTGTTTCGGCTAGTGCCGCTTTATATAGGAGGCGTGTGCGTCTTCTCTTGGCCCTCAGAAAAGAACGAGAGTGAAAATAAAAATAAAACCAAGATATCCGGCCCAGGCAGAGGGGCGGAGCCGAGGCCGTCCCCCTGCAGACCACCACCCCTCTGCTGAGGGCTCATAGGAACCAGGGATGCCACCAAATAAGTTTTGCAGCTTTTGGGTTTGCTGCATGGAGTTGCCCTGGGCTAGGAGGCGGGTTGTGTGAAGCACAGATTCTGAAGGCTTTTTTTGGAAACAGAACTCTGCCTGCCTTTGATTACTGTCCTCTGGGTATTCTTGGTGAAGAAAAATGAATAAAAAGTAAGGGTGAGTTTTGCATGTGTCATGTTATCATCCAAGTGGCAGGGTAGACCTACTTCTCTGGAATTTGAGCTCAGCGGAATCTGGTGGAGAGGCAGGTTGAATGGACATGTGGCTCCCCAGCCTTCTCCGGAAAAGGTGACCAGGGTGACGCAGAATGGGCATTCCTCCTGTGTGGCCCGGGGAAGCAGGGGAGCTCCCTAAAGGCCAGGAGCCAGGTCAGGGGGTCAGGGGCTAAAAGCATCTGTGTCCCTGTCTCAGGTGTCCACCTGGTGCCTGAGAGGCCTGCAGGTGCAGTCAGGTTTGGTTCATGCTGGCTGTCTCTCTGCCCAGCACTGTCCTCTTGATTTATTTGTTCTCAAATTATTTTAGCATTTTTATTGAAGTACGATGTGGCTCAGGGGTGAAGAACCCGCCAGCCAAGCAGGAGATTTGGGTTTGATCCCTGGGTCAGGAAGGTACACTGGAGAAGGAAGTGACAACCCACTCCATTCTTGCCTGGGAAATCCCATGGGTAGAGGAGCCTGGTGGGCTACAGTCCATGAGGTCTCAGAAGAGTCAGACATGACTCAGTGACTCAACAACACCAACGAAACATACCGAGGAGTGCACAGTGCGTAAAATTATGGAGGGGACACACTTATGCCCCCAAGACCCTAATCAAGAGAAGAAATGTTCTGGCTACGCAGAATGTCTCTGCAGCCCTACTCCCAGGCACTGCCCACTCACTTCATGAAGGAAACTGCTATCTGGTTTCTATCACCATACATGAGTTTTGTCTGGTTTAGAATTTTCTATGTGCACAGTCATAGAGTATGTACATCTTAACCATACTTTAATCATGAGGTTTTGCATGAAAATAGGGATTTTTCTCCTGAAAACCCAGAGGTCTGCTTATCTTGGATCCTTATTCCAGTGGGGTGTTGATAATCTGGAGCTGAATTGTGCCCTCCCCCAACCCCTAATTAACCCCTAACACCCATCCCGTTCAGTTTGTCGGGGAGTGTATGAATTGGTGACTCCTGCTATAAAACCTGTGGCTTCTCCCCTGCTCTTCAGCCCCTTTCCCCAAAGGAATTACTGTATGTACACTGGGGAAGTGGATCCAGAGTCTAATCCTAGTCCCTCCATCCATATCCAGTATCTTGTGAGGTGGAAATCATGAGGCCCTTTAACAGGTGAGGAAATCAGCACCTCAGAGAGGTGAGGTCACTTGCCCAGGGCCACACAGCATTCTAAGTGTCAAACCTGGATTGGCCAGACCCCAAACCTCAGGCTCTTGTCGCCTCCCCACATAGCTCCCCTGGGCATCCCGGCCCAGGCGTGAACAATCCCCCTCTGCCTCCTTCCAGCAGGGAGGAAGCTGGACTTTTTCCAAAGGAAACGCTGGGAAACACAAAACCCAAAACAGAAAACAGGGCAGGGATGGTTCCCAGGCCCCAGCAGCCTAACCTCGGGGGATGCAAGTCTAGTCTGGGAAGGGCTGGTCTGGACGGGTGCAGCCTCCCAGATGCAGCCAGGGAGGGCGGCATTGTGCCAGTCACTGAGTATCCACCACGCGCCAGGCACTTCCTGTATGTTGTTCCTGAAGATTCACAAGGTGCCTATGAGGTATGTCATGTTATTTAATCCCACTTTACAGATGAGAAAACTGAGATTCAACGAGGTCACATTTCTTGCCTTGAATTACGAATGTGTGAGTGGTATGCCTTTTCGCCACACTAGCTCAACCCTCTTACCTGGTCCCCCTCCACTCTTCTGTTATGATGGAGGTGCACCCAGGTACGTCCTCTTGGGTGCACAAAGGTTTCTGGAGTTTTCCTGACTTAGTCTGAGGCTTAGTTTCAGGAGGCATATGATAGTTCATTGGACCTCAGTTTCTTCATCTAGGAAATGGGGATAGTATTACTACTTTTCATTACTATTTGGAGGTTCAACAACACCTATGGGCTTTTGAGTCTGGAAGAGTTGGAGGTGGCCTGTTGGAGCGGGGGGCAGAGTGTCACTGGATATGCAAAGGTCCTGAGGTGGGAAATAACTCGATCCATTGTAGGCCCGAATGGCTGGGTCAGAGAAAGGCTGTGGCTGCAGGTGTGGACGGGAGTCTGACCGCAGGACATCCTGGGTCACGACGAGGAGTGTGGACCTGAACCCAAGGGCAGCAGGGAGCCATGGGAGGGTTTGAACAAGATCATGCCACAGTCAAGTTTGTTATTTAGGAAGATCTTTCTGGCTGTGATGAAGGGTGAGACCATAGGCAGGAGGCCAAGTGACGAGGCCTTTGGGTTTCAATATCCCTTTTGTATGGAATGAGGTTGGGCGGTCCGCAGAGCAGACCTTATCCTCTAATTTCCCATAGAGGTTGTGTTTCCAGATTCAGGGTTTCATGTTACACAGAGTTATTCTTTCTGGAATGTGTCCCCCGAGCAACCCCGCTGGACCCTCTGTGGAAGGAGGGGCTCTTCTGAATGCAAAATGCACTTTTATGCAAAAAAGTAGAGCACTGCAGTGCTGGGCCTTGGCGGTGTCTGTCCCTGAAACCATCCAGCAACCAACAGATGAAACAGTGTTTTAGGAGTTGGGACAGGCTGCAAACACCAGTAATAACAGTAATAGTAATGATGATAACAACTAACCTGTATTGATGACCATTCCAGGCTTTTGTGAAGTCTCTAAAAATCTGTGATCTTGTGTGTGCCTGAGTGCGTGCTAAGTTGCTTCAGTCGTGTCTGACTCTTTGCAACCCTATGAACTGTAGCTCACCAGGCTCCTCTGTCCATGGGATTCTCCAGGCAAGAATACTGAAATGGGTTGCCATGCCCACCTTCAGGGGATCTTCCTGACCCTGAGATCAAACCCATATTTCCTATGTCTTCTGAATTAGCAGGCAGGTTCTTTACCACTAGCGCCACCTGAGAAGGCCCTGTGATCTCATGACATCCTAAAATAAGCCTGTGAGATAGCTGGCACTGATACCCATTATATAGATGAGGAAAGCGAGGCCCAGAGTAGGGAAATGCTTGCTCATGGTTACTGAGTGGTAGAACCAGGGCAGTAGCCACTGCCCTTACACTGCCACTTGTGGGTGCTGGGCCGCCCCAGAAGGGTGGCAAGCTGGTGTGATGTTGAACTCTGTGGCATCCAGACAGCCCTGCAATTGTTCCCAGTGCACAGAAAAGCCAGAGAATTGCAACCTGGCACCCTGGCCTCCACCTCCACTTCAGCCACATAATCTGCCCGGCAAAGTTATTCTCCCTGGAAGAGCTTGGCAATTCAGGCTTTGCAAACCTAGGAAAACCCTCCAAGTCTAGAATCCTCCCAATGGGCTCTAAGGCTTTTTGGCCTGTGTCCACCCTCTGGCCTCAGCCCTACCTCCTTCCCCTCTACTCTGCATTACTCGCCAAAACTGTTGGCCTTATTTCAGCTTCTCAGACAGCTCTACTCTCTCCTGCCTGCAGGCTCTGAACAGGCTGTTCCCTTTGCCTGGCAGGCTTTCTCCATTCTGTTTTCTTAGCTTACTCCTATTCATCCTTTTGGACTCAGTGTAAACGTCACCACCTCCCAGAAGCCTTCCTTCACTTATTGGACTAGCTTAGGTCTTCCTCTTATGTGTTTTCAGCAATGTGTATTTCTTCATCATGGGGCAATGGGTTATCTGTCTTCCCCACTCTTCAACAGTCCCCCAGTCTCAGGAAGGAGCGATGGGGAGGACTTCCTCAGTGGATGGGGGTGGAAGGGGATCTGCAAGATGGGGAAGGGACAAGAGCTGTTGAAATACAAAATGGGCCATATTGTGCTCGCTCAATGGTTGAAGATACGTGTCTCCCACATAGACCAGCTGAGGACTCAAGGCAAGAAATCAATTCTCATGGCATAAGATGAGGCTGATTGCACTGAATAATTGCCCCATTTTATCCCCTTTCATTGCCCTTCCCTCTGCCGGGGATCCCTAAGGATGTGGGAGAGGAAAACCTGGACTCAAGCCCAGGCTGGAAAACATGCAAATGGAGACCTGGGCTTGCTGGATTCCAGGGGAGAGTGAATGGTCTGGGGAAACTGCCGCAGCAGAGTTGGGGGTGGGGAGGAGCTTAAAGGACTGAGGATGGGGGATGGAAGATGGTGAGGTAAGGAGAGGCTGTTCTCTGTTCCTAGAATTCTTTTTATTTCCCCTAAATTAAAAAGTATTTTTAAGATTGAAGTATAGTTGATATGGGGCTTCCCTCTTAGCTCAGTTGGTAAAGAATCCATCTGCGATGCAGGAGACCCCGATTCGATTCCTGGGTGGAGAAGATCCCCTGGAGAAGGGATAGGCTACCCACTCCAGTATTCTTGGGCTTCCCATGTGGCTCAGCTGGTAAAGAATCCACCTGCAATGTGGGAGACCTGGGTTCTATTCCTGGGTTGGGAAGATCCCCTGGAGAAGGAAATGGCAACCCACTCCAGTACCCTTGCCTAGAAAATTCCATGGATGGAGGAGCCTGGTGGGCTACAGTCTATGGGGTTGCAGAGTCAGGACTGAGCGACTTCACTTCACTTCATAATTGATATGGGGTTCCTAGGTGGCGCTAGTGGTAAAGAACCTGCCTGCCGCTGCAGGAAACATAAAAGACAGGTTTGATCCCTGGATGCGGAAGATTACCTGAAGGAGGGTTTGGCCACCCACTCTAGTATTCTTGCCTGGAGAATCCCATGGGCAGAGGAGCCTGACAGGCTACAGTGCATGAGGTCCCAAAGACTTGGACACGACTGAAGCAGCTTAGCACACATAGTTGATATACCTGGGGACTCTTTTATTTTTCCAAGTGGGGTTTGTTTAATGAGATCTTTTGGTTACATAGGTTAGATATTGGTTTTGTTTTTGTTCTCTGGCCGAATAGCATTCAGGATCTTCATTCCACCACCTGAGATCGAATCCAGTACCCCTGCAGTGGAAGCAGGGAGTCCTAACCACTGAACCTCGGGGAATGTCCCTACCTGAGGCTTCTTGATGGCAGAGGCACCACAGAGGCAGCTCCTAGGGTGCAGCGGTGTCTCACACAGTGCAAGGGAACAAGAAGAGGTAGCAGGAGCCTGGTTCCCTTTATAAGCACCCCGTGCACGGTGATGACCATCAGGATTTCACCCTTGGGGCCTCAGGCCTTTGTCTGCCACTGCTGAGCAGAGGCCATATTCCCATGGAAGGAGCTCATTGTGGGGGCAATTGGAGGGTGACAGCCCAGAGGGGACCCCCCCCAAAAGGAAAACTGTATTTTCAGGGTGTTAGGGCACAAGAGCAATTTAAAAAATCTGTTTTCAACCATTTCTTTCAGAAACTCATTTCTTTTTAATAAAGGAACATTAAAAAGCATAACACAAACAAGAGCATTTTAGACAATAAATGTTTTCTGTGTTTAGGAAGCTCCCCATGGGGGAGACAGAAGGCTTTGTGGGAGTTTTGGGGCCCTGAGCCCCAGGTTCTAGTCTATGTGGGAGCCCAGAACAGTCCAGGCTGCCCAAGGAGAGCCAGGCTGAGGGAACGGCAGTGACAGGAGATGGCTCCACTGTGCCAGTGGAGGAACGGAGATCACCCTTGTTGTGGTCCAGTTGCTCGTTCATGTCTGACTCTGCAACCCCATGGACTGCAGCACGCCAGGCTTTCCTGTCCTTCACTTTCTCCCTGAGTTTGCTTAGATTTATGTCCATTGAGTCAGTGATGCTATGTAACCATCTCATCCTCTGTCATCCCCGTCTCAATCTTTGCCATCCCCTTGCCTTCAATCTTTCCCAGCATCAGAGTCTTTTCTAATGAGTCAGCCCTTTGCCTCAGATGGCCAAAGTATTGGAACTTCAGCTTCAGCATCAGTCCTTCCAATGAATATTCAGGGTTGATTTCCTTTAGGATTGACTGGTTGGATCTCCTTGCAGTCCAAGGGACTCTCAAGGGTCTTCTCCAGTACCACAATTCGAAAGCATCAATTCTTCAGCGCTCAACCTCCTTTAAGGTCCAGCTCTCACATCCATACATGACTACTGGAAAAATCATAGCTTTGACTATATGGACTTTTGTTGACAAAGTGATGTTTCTTCTTTATAATATACTGTCTATTTTGTCATAGATTTTCTTCCAAGGAGCAAGCATCTTTTAATTTCATGACTGCAGTCACCGTCTGCAGTAATTTTGGAGCCCAAGAAAATAAAGTTCATCACTGCTTCCACTTCTTCCACATTTGCCTAATGAGAAGATTATCTATCCTCCAATGTTTTTGGCCAATTTAAGTATAGGAGCTCAAGACAATGAAACTTTCAAATGTCTACTTAAAATATTAATATTATGAGTTGGGTATTATCTGTAAAATTGTAATCAAAAATTTTATTATAATTTTGGATGTTTATAGCGGTAACCTAGTAAATGGGTTAAGAAGCGATAGTAAATATAAATATTGCTTTTTCTTACAGTTTTGTGAGATAGTGTAATTTCAGACTCTTCACTTGACTTTCTTCCTTTTTTATTATTATTTTTAATTGTGTGAAAATTTACCATCTTAACTATTTTTGTGTACAATGGCCTTAAGTATATTCACATTGGTTGTGCAGCCATCACCCTTTTCCAGAACTCTTTTCGTTGCAGAACTGAAACTCTGTCCCCATCAAACAATAGTTTCTTCTCTCCTTCTCTGACTCCCTTGGTAACCACCATTCAATGTTCTGTCTTTTATGAATTTGACTCCTCTAGGTATCTCATTCGGAGAAGGCAATGGCACCCCACTCCAGTTCTCTTGCCTGGCAAATCCCATGGACAGAGGAGCCTGGTGGGCTGCAGTCCATGGGGTTGCTAAGAGTCGGACACGACTGAGCGACTTCACTTTCAGTTTTCACTTTCATGCATTGGAGAAGGAAATGGCAACCCACTCCAGTGTTCTTGCCTGGAGAATCTCAGGGACAGAGGAGCCTGGTGGGCTGCCGTCTATGGGGTCGCACAGAGTCAGACACAACTGACGTGACTTAGCAGCAGCAGCAGCAGCAGCAGCAGTTATCTCATTAGGTGGAATCACACATATTTGTCCATTTATGAATGGCTTATTCCACTTAACATAATGCCCTTGAGGTTCATCTGTGTTATAGTATGTGCAGAAATCCCTTCCTAAGACTGCATGATATTCCATTGTACGTATATATGCCACATTTTGTTTATCCATTTCTCATCTGTCTTGAGTCGCTTCCACCTCTTTGCTAAGGTGAATAATGTGGCTCTGAACATGAGTATACACATATCCCTTCAAATTCCCACTTTCAATTCTTTTGAGCATAGACCCAGAATTGGAATTGCTGTGTCTTATGGTGATGCTATTATTATTATTTTTAGGAACCACCGTACTGGTTTTCACAGTGGCTGCACCATTTTACATTTCCCCCGGCAGTGCACCAGGGTTCCACTTTCTCAATGTCATCCGTTTTTGGTAGTAGCATCCTAACGGATGTGAGGTGGTATCATGGTACTTTTGATTTATGTGTCCTTAATAAATAGGTGCGACTGAACAGTGGTAACAGTGAATAGCAGTGCTAAGCATTTTTTCGTGTGCTCATTGGTCATTTGTGTATCTGCTTTGGAGAAATGTCTATCAAGTCTTTTCCTCATGTTTGGTAGGGACTTTGGTTGTTGTTGAGTTGTTGTTGTTCAGTTGCTCAGCTGTGTCTGTTTTCGTGACCCCATGGACTGCAGCACCCCAGGCTCTTCTGTCCCCCACTATATCCTTGAGCTTGCTGTCTGTTGAGTCAGTGATGCCATCCAACCATCTCGTCCTCTGTCTCCCCCTTCTCCTCCTAATATATTCTGGATATTAACCCCTTATATGGCAACCCACTCCAGTACTCTTGCCTGGAGAATCCCAGGGATGGGAGAGCCTGGTGGGCTTCCGTCTATGGGGTTGCACAGAGTCGGACACGACTGAAGTGACTAAGCAACCCCTTATCAAATATATGATTTACAAATATTTCTCACATCCAGTAGGCTGCATTTTTACTCTGTTGATCAAGTCCTTCGATACCCAGAAATTTTCAGTTTTGAAGTTCCGTTTACCTATTTTTGCTTTTGTTGCCTGTGCTACACCTGCATTTTTGAGTCTGTGACCTTTGTCATTACAAAGCCACCTTCAAAATGTCCAGCATCACTTTCCAGAGCACCTCTCTTTACTTCTCTAAGTTGCTTGACAGACAGATTCATGCTTGGTGTAGTAATTATGCCTGCCACAAGTACTGATTGGCCACATATTATGACACTAGGTTATACTTACTCTCCCGGTAGGTACAAATTCATCATCTGCAGAGCTTCTATACTGCATCGTAAAGTGAATTGTACAAGGCTTGTTTGCAACAGTATCCAACCCCTATGTATGCCAGGCCATACTCCCGGGAGAAATTCTAAAGCTACATGAAATTACTTTATCTCTTTTAACCCATTTGTCAGCTTAGTGCGATTAACATCCAAAATGAGCACCCAGTGAGGTCATTTCAGGCCAATGTGTCTTCCCCAAACAACACACTGTTGGTCAAATGAAATGCTTGAGAGAATGACCCATAATACACCATGCTTTGGAAAGAGGCAAATATTAGGAGTTGGGGGTGGGGGTGGGCAGCCTTACTTTATATTCTAGCTATAGAATAATTAATGTAAAATACCGACAATACTAGGAGCAGCAGAAATAACCACCATTTGTTACTCTAGCCTGGCACTGAGTTCATTGCTTCACACATGTTCTCACATGGAATCCACACACCAGCCTTGCAAGGAAGAGGCTCATATTGTTTCCCATCTATAGATGGAGAAATCGAGGCTCAGGCAGGTGAAGACACATGCTGGGAGAGCTGGGATTTGAACCTGTGTCTTTCAGAACCTGAGCTCTTAATCACTACATGATTCTGCTTTTATCCATCCTGTGCCAGGCTGTGAGTGCCCAGCACTGTAGGTGACCCAGAGAGGAGCCCTTTCAGGTACTGGTGGCGGTTAAAATCCTCCTATCTCACTCATGCAGAGTTGGCTGCAGGGCTGGGACCCACACTTGGCTTGGTTCCCTCTGCCTGCTGGTTGGTGGTCCGCCCTCAACGTGCAGGCTGATATGGGAAGAGGGCATCACAGGAGGTTCCTCCTCACTTCTGCTCAGGCAAGTTAGAACCACTCATCATGAGACACTTGGAAGATAAAAGAGAAGACAGTTACCATTCAGGTCAGTTTCACACAAAGAGGTGACAACATAAAAACATCAGCGGCACAGGAGACTCTGGGTTACCTCTTGTTTTCTTGCTGCTGCTGCTGCTGCTAAGTCGCTTCAGTCGTGTCTGACTCTGTGCGACCTCGTAGACGGCAGCCCACCAGGCTCCTCCGTCCTTGGGATTCTCCAGGCAAGAACACTGGAGTGGGTTGCCATTTCCTTCTCCAATGCAAAGAAGTGAAAGTGATGTCGCTTAGTCGTGTATGACTCTTTGCGACCCCATGGACTGCAACCTACCAGGCTCCTCCGTCCATGGGAGTTTCCAGGCAAGAGTACCGGAGTGGGTTGCCATTGCCTTCTCCGCCTGTTTTGTTAGAAGGAGCTAATATTTTTATTTTTGGTAAGCTTGTTTTTTTTTATGGAAAATTTCAAGCATACATAAAAGTCGAGAGAATAATATACCTATCACCCAGCTTCAACAATTATAACTCATGCCCAGTCTTGTTTTATCTATATTCCACCCCAGTTCCTCTATCACAGTGGGCTATTTTGAAGCAATTCCAAGACCCTTTAACATCTCAACCATAGCAATTTGGCTATATTCTTATAAAGGATAAGAAAATTTTTCTTTGACAGAGGAATGGATAAGGAAGATGTTGTTCTTACATACAACAGAACATTACTCAGCCATTAAAAAGAATGAAATAATACCACTCACAGCAACATGGATGGACCTAGAACACTGCCATACTGAGGGAAATAAGTCCGACAGAGAAAGAGAAATATCCTATGATGTCCCTTATATGCAGAATCTAAAAAAGAAATGACACAAATGAACTTATTTACAAAACAGACTCACAGACTCAGAGGATGAAGTTGTTATGGGGGGAAGGGTGGTGGGAAGAGATAGGGAGTTTGGGATGGACATGTATACACTGCTATGTTTGAAAGGATAACCATCAAGGACCTACCACTTAGCACATGGACCACTGTAGAGCACAGGAAACTCTGCTCCATATTATGTGGCAGCCTGGATGGGAGTGGGGTTTGGGGGAGAATGGTTACATGTATATGTATGGCTGAGTCCCTTCGCTGTTCACCTGAAACTATCACAACATCACAGCTTTTTAAATTTAATTTTTATTTATTTTACTTGGAGGCTAATTGCTTTACAGTATTGTAGTAGTTTTTGCCATACATTGACATGAATCAGCCATGGGTGGACAAATTGGCTATGGGTGCATGTATGCATGCATGCTCAGTCATGCCTGACTCTTTGCCACCCTGCGGACTGTAGCCCACCAGGCTCCCCTCTCCATGGGAGTCTCCTGGCAAGAACACTGGAGGGGGTTGCCATGCCCTCCCAGGGGATCTTCCCGGCCCCAGGATCGAACTTGGGTCTCCTGCATCTCTTGCACTGCAGGCGGGTTCTTTACCATTGAGCCGCCAGGGGAGCCCGCTAGTCAGCTATACCCCGAGACAAAATAAAAAGTAAAAGAAATGGGTAACCAACAAGGACCTACTGTATAGCGCAGGGGACTCTGCTCCATGTTGTGTGGCAGCCTGGACGGGAGGAGAGTATGGGGGAGAATGGATACGTGTATGTTTGCATGTGCAGCACACGTGTGTGTTGTCCACTCTGCTATGCATCTGAAGCTATCACAGCATTGCTGATCAGCTATACTCCAACATAAGATAAAATGTCTAAAAATAAAAAAAATCTTTCTTAAAAAGATTACAGCCATAATACCACTATCACAGCTAGAGAAATTATCATCATCACACATATCTAGCCATTGTTTACATTTCCTTGACTGTCTCATAAATGTTTTTTTGCACCTTGTCAAAAAGACCATATCTGCCTCTTAAGTCCCTTTTAACCTGTAGTCCCCTCCGCATCCCCCTTTCCTTCGTCTCTGCCCTTGTCATTTATTTGTTGAAGGAACCTGGTTGTTTGTCCTGTAGACTTTCCTTCAATCTGGATTGTATTCCTGTGGGGTCCTTTAACATTTCCTCTGTCCTCTGGATTTCCTGTAATTAGATCTAAGTCTTGATGAGATTCAGGTTCGATTTTGGGCCGCAATACTTCACAGGAGGTATTGCATCCTTTCATCAGGTGCCCATAATATCTTGTGATCTCTGTTCTCTGAAGTTAGCAGTTCGTGGATGTTCACGGCCCAAGTTCATTCTTTCATTAGGGATTGCCAAAGGATGATATTCTAATTCTGTCTTCCTTCTTCATTTATTAGCTAGAAGGCTTGTAAAAGAGAAACTTTCTTCTTCAACGCTTTAGTTACCCCGAGGTACAATGCAATATCCTTCATACATATAATGCAGATGGTACAAAGGACTTGACTCTTTAACAGTGCTCAAATAATAAGTTGGCTTTCTGACATCCTTGAAGTTATTTTTTAATGGAGTTTTTTTTTAGAATCATTATCAACATATAAATTTAATGTTACTTGGTGTGTTTTAATCCCGTGCAATGATTATTATTAAGATACTCAAATGATTCCCCCTGGACCAGAGTGAAGCTCTTCAGGTTTGCTCCTGCAGCCTTTTGACCTTAGTAGACTCTGATACTTTCTGGCTTTCTGGAACAGCAAGATACCTTAGTTTCCCCGATTTGCCTTGGATATTTTCTGCCCAGACCAGAAATCAACCATTTCTCCAAGGAACCTTCGTTTCTTTGAGTGGGGAATGGCATTTAGAGACTACAGCTAAGGTTTAAGTAATGCTTAGCACCACTGGGCTAGTCATTGTTTCTGGGCATTTTCAGTAGACAGAGCTAGGAAATACATTTGTTTTTTAAAGGTAGAATACATTGTGAGTCATAACTGCCAAAACGTGGAAGCAACAAAGGTGTCCTTCAGAAGGTGAATGGATAAACTGTAGTACATCCACACAATGGAATACTATTCAGTGCTAAAAAAAAAAAAAGGTATCAAGCCATGGAAAGACATAAGGAACCTTAAATGCATATTGCTAGGTGAAAGAAGTCAATCTGAAAAGGCTACACACCGTATGATTCCACTATATGATATTTTGGAAAAGGCAAAACCATGGAGACAGCTAGATCTGTGGTTGCCAGGAGCTGGTGGGAAGAGGGATGAATAGGGAGAACACAGGGCATTGTTAGGGCATTGAGACTATTCTGAATGACTCTACAATGATGCATATGTGTCATTATACATTTTTCAAAATCCTTAAAATGTACAGCGCCTAGGGACGTCCCTGGTGGTCCAGTGGTTAAGAATCTACCTGCCAGTGCAGGAGACACGGGGTTGATCTCTGGTCCAGGAAGATCCCACATGCCTTGGGGCAACTAAACCCATATCCTGCAGCTGCTGAGCCCATGCACTGCCCCAGGAGAAGCCCCCGCAGTGAGAAGCCCATGGCCCACAACTGGAGAAAAGCCTGCATGGCAACGGAGACTCAACATAGCCATAAATAAATAAAATACTTCTGATTAAAGAGCAATAAGTGATTCTTTAAAAAAATGTGCAGCACCTAGAGTGAGCCCTAATATCAGCTATGGGTCATAATTATGTGTCAATATTGGCTCATCAACTGTAGCAAGTGTATCCCACTCATGCTAGATGTTAGTAATGGGGGACATTGGGAGGAGGGAGAGATGCAGCAGTATTTGGGAACTCTCGTACTTTCTGCTCAATTTTTCTGTAAATCTAAAATTGCTAAAAAAAAATCCATTAATTTATTTTCAAAATATGAATTCATATTGACATTTCTCATTCAAAGTCAGGGCTGCAGTGTTTTTACTTAGCCTCATTCGTTTTACATCTGCGTGTCCTTTCTCCCCAGTTCCCAGTGAAAGATGCACTCGTTTGCTGAGTCCTATTCCACATAATGGACTTTCCTGGTGGCACTAAGTGGTAAAGAGTCTGCCTGCCAATGCAGGAGACACAAGAGAGTGTAGGTTCAATCCCTGGGTCAGGAAGATCCCCTGGAGTAGGAAATGACAGCCCACTCCAGTATTCTTGCCTGGAAAGTTCCATGGACGGGGGGCCTGGTGGGCTACAGTCCATGGGTCGCAACAGTCAGACACAACTGAGCACACGTGAGCATTCCAGATGACACTCTCAGATGAGAATACCAGTACCACCCACAATGCAATTGCTGTGTTTTTGTCTTTTGCAGTTTATTTTTGCTTTGCCTTCAGGGAATATCTTATTAGGGATGGACAGTCCAAAGTCCTGTGTTTTAGTCATTTGGAAGAATTCCTCTCCATGGCTTTATCACCAACTTGCCATAAGTTAGCTTTTTGTTTCTTTGTTTTGCTTTTGTGATTTGGAATTCCTTTTCCAAACATTTAACACACGATTATGTAAAATATTTGCCTGGTTTCCAAGTCAGGTCCACAAATCATGCAATGTTACACATAGTCTGCCTTCTGTCTCTGCTTCTCTATGCTGCTCCTCTCCTGTTTGGTAACTTTTGCTGCTTCAAGTTTTTAGTTTATCCTTTCTTTTAAAAATACAATGCCTCCTCTTTTCTTAGATAAATAAGAGTATAGTCTACACTATAGTGTAGTCTGTACACTATAGTCTCTTCTCCAAATTTTAAACCCAAGTTCTTCCTGGTCAAGTTCCAGATACTTGCTGACCCCGGACTTTGTGGTGTTGGTGGTAGTCTTCAGTCGCCAAGTTGTGTCCGACTCTTCAGTGCCCCGTGAACTGCAGCATGCTAGGCTTCCCTGTTCCTCCCTGTGTCCTGGAGTTTGCTTTAATTAGTGATGCCATCCGACCATCTCATCCTTTGTTGCCCTCTTCTCCTCCTGCCCTCAGTCTTTCGCAGCATCAGGGTCTTTTGCAGTGAGTCAGCTGTTTGCAGACTTTGTACACTGTCAGAATCCATCCAACTAGAAGTACATTATTTCTGTTCTTTGTTGAGGGCCCACTGTTATTTCCAGTTTTGTATAAAAAGATGCCTGGATGTTAGTGCAGCCTTCAAACAATCCCAGGAGGTAGTTGTTATCCCCCTATTTTGTAGAAATGGAAAGTCGAACTTAGTGAACTAGGATTTGAACTCTTGTCTCCCTGACTTCACCCATTTGTTGTAAGAATTTCCAAAGCTCCTAACTCTGTTTCAGACTCCATCCCTGGTACTGAGATGCAGAGATGAACCAGACAGGCTCCTGTCCTCATGGGGCTCACATCTAGGGCATCATTCATATCTGAGCACTTGTCTGTCATTCCCGCCACTGCACAGGGAGTGCCTCAAGGAACTTTGTCTGCTCCACTCAAAGCAAGAACCCCACACAGCAGAAGCCAGTGATGTTTATTGAATGAATAAATAAATAAACAAAGGAGGTTGAAAGAACAAAGCTTGAGGTTGTTATGGAAGTCTTATGTCGCTTATACTCAGAAACCTTTGTTAAAAATTTAATAACTTTTAAATTATGGATATAATATACTTTATTACTATTAGAAAATTATAGAAAATTTAGAAACTATAGAAAAGCACAAATGAGAATATAAAAATAATCCATAATACTAGCCCCTGGAGTTAGTCTTTCTGTTTATTCCTTTGATCTTTTTTATGTATGGGTATCTTTGTTTAAGAAACAACATTTGGATCTTTTCTATATATGTAAATAGCTCTGTAGTTTGCATTAAAAAAATCACTAACAGTGTATCATGAACATTTTCTTAACTGAACATCTTTTCAGACTTAAGGGTCTACTTAGAGGTTGGATTTATTTTCACCAATGACGATTTCCTTTACCACATAAAATAATTATAAACTCAAGACTAAGGTGGATATCATAATGGGAAGACTATTAAACAGGTTTCTAAGCAGGGTGCTGGGCCTCAGACTGCACAACCTTTCCCCCACAGAGGCCCAGGAAAATGCCTCAAGAACTCAGCTGGAGGCATCAGCCTTACTTGGCTCCTACATGGCTCAGCGTTATGTTATCAGCACACTCACTCTCTACGGTTCTGACTTCCGCAGGTACCGCTAAAATTCCCTCCTGGCTGGTGAGGAGCTGTGATGCTGGCATCAGAGTGTGTGATTAGGGGCTGGCTCTGGAGTCAGACTCACTCCCAGCCGGCTCCTCCGGAGATCGCTGTGTGACTCAGTAAGGAGCTTCACGTCTCTGTGCTTCAGCTCCCTCACCTGTAACCCAGGGCAGCACCTGCTCCTGCGTCCACTAGGGGTCACGAGGGCACAAGAGCACAATGCCTGGCCCAGGACAAGACATCAATATCAGACATTGTTACTGTAATAACTTGTGTTTGGCGGGCCTTCTCTTTTTCCCAGCCTGCACCGGCCATTCTCTGGTGTCAGGGCTGCTCTGGCAGCTCGTCTTGATGGAAGGATGCGAAGCACCTGGATGCTCGCCGTCTTGGAAGGAAGCATTGGGCACAAATGTCTCAGGTGCACCCTGACCCCAGCCTGACCTTAAGCAGCCAGCCCTGACCCAAACCTACTGATGGGGGAATTATGACTTTCTTTTGTTTCTAAATTCACTAAAATACTACACAAGTAATCCTGGAAGGCAATATCGCATAGTAACTGAGTTTCCAGTCTTTGGAACTAGACAATGAGTCCCTGCCTCCTTACTATCTGTATCATTTTGAGATTTTTTATTTTTTTTGCCATGTGGGTGGCTTGTGGGATTGGAGTATCTTAGTTTCTAGACCTGTACCTCCTGCCGTGGAAGTGTAGAGTCCTAACCACTGGACCGCCAGAGAATTCCCCTATCTGTACCATTTTGAACTATTTCCCATCTCTGAGCTATGGTTTCTTTTTTAGTAAGTTGGAGATGACAATTGCAGTGGAAAGCTTCTCCCCCTCCCATCCACCATCTGCTGCTCTGTTTGTGCTTTTGCTTTGAGAGAACCAATTCTGTTCTACCCTGACTCTGGGGCATGTGACCTGGGCTTAAGCCACTCAGCGCACCCAGCACCTGGCCACAGAGATGGGTTGGTGGGTGGTCATGTGGACTCATGCCATTCCAGTGGAGTATTCCTTACGGCTTTGGTCAAACACTTCTTTTCCATAAAGCCTTGCAGTTGTGAGGGTGTGACTGGTCCCTGCTACGAAGCCATCTTGCTCCCAAATGGGAGTATGCTTCAGGGGAGCAAAGCCAAGAGAACCAGTTGTGGGAAACTTTTGAGTCCCTGCTTGAAGTCAATCATGATTTTTCCATTGACACTTGACACTTCCAACTGAATTGATTCTCTTTCTTGCCTTAAACCAGTCTGAGCTGGGTGTGCGTATGTGCTCAGCTACTCAGCTGTGTCCTACTTTTTTCGACCCCATGGACTGTAGCTTGCCAGGTTCCTCTGTCCGTGGGATTTTCTAGGCAGGAATACTGGAGTGGGTTGCCATTTCCTGCTCCAGGGGATCTTCCCGACCCAGAGATTGAACCCACATCTCCTGTGTCTCCTGTGTGGGCAGGTGGACTCTTCACCCACTGAGCCACCTGGGAAGCCCCTTTGAGTTGGGTATTTTGTCACTTTCAATCGAAAGAACACTTCCTAGTAAAGATTAGTACCTGTCTCTCATAATTGTTTTAAGGATTAAGTAAGGAAACATATACAAAGCCCTCAGTACAGTGTGGAACAAAGTACATGCTTAATAAATGGAAGTTGTTTATATTGTTGTCATTATAATTTTGCAGAAAAGCAAGAAAATTCAGAAAAAGCAAAACATATCAGAGAAAAAAGTGTACATTATTCCATTACTCCTAATTTAATCTCTTAGGAATAATCAGCTAAATATTTTTCTTCTGGACATTTTATATATATATATGTATATGCATATACATATATAAAGTACATGGGGTTGCAAAGAGTCAGATACGACTGAGTGACTAAACTGAGACTGCTGCTGCTAAGTTGCGTCAGTCGTGCCCGACTCTGTGCGACCCCATAGACGGTAGCCCACCAAGCTCCCCCGTCCCTGGGATTCTCCAGGCAAGAACACTGGAGTGGATTGCCATTTCCTTCTCCAATGCATGAAAGTGACAAGTGAAGTGAAGTCGTTCAGTCGTGTCCAACTCTTCGTGACATATATAAAGTCTTCCCAGGTGGCACTAGTGGTAAAGAATCTGCCTGAATATATATATATGTATATGCATATACATATATAAAGTACATGGGGTTGCAAAGAGTCAGATACGACTGAGTGACTAAACTGAGACTGCTGCTGCTAAGTTGCGTCAGTCGTGCCCGACTCTGTGCGACCCCATAGACGGTAGCCCACCAAGCTCCCCCGTCCCTGGGATTCTCCAGGCAAGAACACTGGAGTGGATTGCCATTTCCTTCTCCAATGCATGAAAGTGAAAAGTGAAGTGAAGTGAAGTCGTTCAGTCGTGTCCAACTCTTCGTGACATATATAAAGTCTTCCCAGGTGGCACTAGTGGTAAGGAATCTGCCTGCCAGTGCAGGAGATGCAAGAGACACGAGTTTGATCCCTGGGTTGGGAAGAAGGGAATGACTACCCATCCCAGTTTTCCTGCCTGGAGAATCTCATGGACAGAGTAGCCTGGCAGGCTATGGTCCATAGCGTCACAAAGAGTTGGACACAATTGAAGTGACTTAGTATGCACATATATAAAGCAAAATGAGATTTTTCTCTAATACCGTATTGTAACCTATTGCACTCAGAAATCAAACACATCACAAAAGTATATCTGAGCAGCACAGCTGCATAGCATTCTATATTGTTGTTGAATATTCAGATTATCTCCAAGTTATTTTTGTAGAAATTATGCTGTGATAGCATTTTCCATCATCTGTCAATTAATTAACCTGTATTTTTGTGCATTTCATAATTTTCTTATAATCAGTTTCTAAGACTAAGATCGCACAATCAAAAGTTTTGCAGATTTACAAACCTACTTTGTAATTTTTATTGGAATGTTTAGTTTTTGATTAAAACATGTCTTAGTTTTTGGGGCTGCTATAACAGAGTCTGGGTGTCTTATAAACAACAGAAACTTATTTCTTACAGTTCTGGAGGCTGAGAAATCCAAGATCAGTGGATTTGGTGTCTGGGGATGGGATTCTCTTCCGGATTTATAGCCACCTGTGTCCTCACGTGGGGGCAGGGGTGAAGGAGCTCTCTGGGGTCTGTCTTTTGTGGACACTAATCCCATTTGGAAGGGTGGAACCCTCATGATCTAATCACCTCCCCATAAAGTCCCAACTCCAAATACCATCATGTTGGGGATTGGGCTTTAACATAGAATGTGGGTGGGGATACAAACACCGAGCCCACAGTAATGTTATCAAACACATGACTTTCTTTTCCAGATGGCAAGGATCCCAGTTCTGTGGGCTCCCAGTCTTCTCTGCATCAGACTCTTTTACAGCTCTGACATCATGAGTTCTCATGATACCCCTAGAGGGCAGAGACCGTGATCTCGGAAACTGATTTCATCAGCCTAGGATGCCACTAACCAGGATCTTGCTAGTCGTCAGCATCAATCTCTTCACTCAGGAGACCTTGCACCTTGCAGGGCCCTATCCTTCGAGGTGTTTCAGGGAGACCCCGAAGGGTGTGGAACGTGCACCCACAGGTAAGTCCCAGTTGTCATTTTATTTTGAAAAGAAAACATAGCATTGATTTACTTGCAGATGACATGATCATCTATGGAGAAAAATCCAGTGTCATCTACAAAACAGGCTGCTAAAACTAATAAGTGAGTTTAGTAAGGTTGCAAGATACTACATCAAAATACAAAAATCAGATTTCCCTGGTGGGCCAGTGGTTAAGAATCCACCTGCCAATGCAGGGCGCATGGGTTCAATCCCTGGTCCCAGAAGATCCCACATGCCGAGGAGCAACTAAGACCATGAGCTACGACTACTGAACCCACACTCTGCAACAACAATAGCATTGATTTACTTGCAGATGACATGATCATCTATGTAGAAAAATCCAGTGTCATCTACAAAACAGGCTGCTAAAACTAATAAGTGAGTTTAGTAAGGTTGCAAGATACTACATCAAAATACAAAAATCAGATTTCCCTGGTGGGCCAGTGGTTAAGAATCCACCTGCCAATGTAGGGCGCATGGGTTTGATCCCTGGTCCCAGAAGATCCCACACGCCGAGGAGCAACTAAGACCATGAGCTACAACTACTGAGCCCACACTCTGCAACAACTGAGGGACATGCACCGCGACTAGAGAGAGCCCACTCGGAGCGGAGACCCAGTGCAGCCAAAAATAAATAAATATTTAAAAAACCCAAATCACTTGTCTTTCTATAACCTAGGAATGAGCAATCACAATTATGTTTTCTTCAACAGCATTATCGAGATACAATTCATGCAAGTCCTGATTGTCATTTGACATCTCCTCCCCCTCCCTCACCTATGTCATAGCCCTGCTGAGCAAAGTTCGCCCCCATGGCTCCCGGCCACGCAGAGATGCTGCTCCCTGTGGACTTCTCGCGCCCTGATGACCTTGGAAGGGAAGGGGAGGTTGTTCCTCCGGCTTTTGTTTGGCTAGGGGGCCCTGCAGCAGCGCTGCCTGGGCCCAGGAAGGAGCAGAGTGAGTGAAGTGAAGCTCTTCCCCCGCCTCAGGGAGCAATCCCATTGTTAGGAGAGCTGTATCCACCCTCAGTGGGTGAGCTCCAGGTCCACTCCCACGATGCTGCCTGGTCCCCGGTGGGCACAGCAGCTGCTGAGCAGAGGCGTGTCGCTGAACTTGGATGCGGCTGCTGCTCGGCTCCAGTCCATTCTGTGATGCAGAGGCAGAGACAGTGGTTCAGAGAGCACCTTCCCGGCCCAAGGTCTCACTGCAGGTTATGATGGAGCCAGACTCTGTGCCATTTCTCTCTGATGCCAAGTTCTGTGCTGGTTCGGCTGAGTCCTCCAGGACTGGCCATTTCCCCCTGGTTGGGAGAGGCTCTGAGCTGAGAGGCTGGGGTACGGGGTGAAGGGCTTTAACAGTCATGGACCGGATGGCGCTTGGTGCAAGAGTAACCGGGCAGCTTCTCCCACCTGCATCCCTGGACTCTATAGTGTACACATTCTGTCCCCAGGACCACCCTGGGAACCTTCTCTTCCTCAAATCCTTAACCAGACTCAG
>SJXQ01010861.1:127459-137474 GCA_006408695.1 Aepyceros melampus | reverse complement strand
AACCTCAGGGCACCCCCTCCCCCTCCCCCTCCCCCAAACCCACCCTCCCCGTTATTTATTTATTTTTCTGTATTTTCTTTTCCTACCCCCTCATTTCATCCCTGAAATACACCTCAGAGCCCCAGATAGACCCAACTCAGCAGCCCCGCCAGTAAGACCGGCATCCGAAGTGTGAGGACCCGAGGAAGCAGCCGAATCAAAAACCAAACATGGAACCAATAAAATCCTTAACCTGACACTACAAACTTCCCACAGACTTCAGAGAAATACCTCGAGAAGTGCACGACCTTTTAGTTTCTCCCCAAGGCTACCTCCTCCTCCAGCGGGGTCTTTCTAAAATACAGATTTGACCTTGTCACTTCCCGGCTTCAAAACCCCTCGATGGCTCCGCATTATTTATTATTCTTATTCGCTCACATTTATCCAGGTCCTCTGCTCTCCGGTCCCGTGGCTGAATGCCTTTTGTGCATGTGTTCCCATGGGGCAGAGACTGCTGCTACCCGGGTCTCAGGGAAGAAGGAGCAGCAGTGTGTGCTGGTAAATACCTCGAGAAGTGCACGACCTTTTAGTTTCTCCCCAAGGCTACCTCCTCCTCCAGCGGGGTCTTTCTAAAATACAGATTTGACCTTGTCACTTCCCGGCTTCAAAACCCCTCGATGGCTCCGCATTATTTATTATTCTTATTCGCTCACATTTATCCAGGTCCTCTGCTCTCCGGTCCCGTGGCTGAATGCCTTTTGTGCATGTGTTCCCATGGGGCAGAGACTGCTGCTACCCGGGTCTCAGGGAAGAAGGAGCAGCAGTGTGTGCTGGTGGTGGTGGGGGGTGCCGCGGGGTTACATTGCCGGTGGGTGACAGGGCTGGGACGCAAACCCAGATCAGGCTGCGTCCAGAAGCCCCAGCCTCTCCAGCCTTGCTGGAGTCCTTGGCCTGCCCTTGATGAGCGCCCCCAGCGTTCTTCCTCTGCCTGCTCCGGGTTGACCCTCCAGTCCATCACTTCTGTCCCTCAGTCTCAAGGCAGGACCCCTCTCCCCTACCATGGCCTCCAGACCTCAACCCTGGTCTTCTCCGCAGGACCCTCTTGCCTCCAGTAACCCATCAACTCCTGTGATTCAAACTCCAGCAGCTCTTCAACTGGCCCATTTTGAAATAAAAACCCTCCCTTGACCTGGAGGCTCCTACCAGCTAGACCACCTTTGGTCTCAGTTTCCATCTCCGGCCAAGCTTTTGCAGGATCAGTGTATGGCCTCCTGCATGTCCGCCTCTTCAGCCCCATCCACCCCTCAGCTCTTGGCACTCTGCTCCCACGCCTCCCATGAAATGGCTCTGGCTGCGACCGCCTCTGGCCCCTGGTCTTCCGGTCCACTCGCCCAGGTTTTCATCTTCGTCTTCCACCCCCAGCCTCTCTGCCCTCTGGTTCACCAATTGAAATAAAAACCCTCCCTTGACCTGGAGGCTCCTACCAGCTAGACCACCTTTGGTCTCAGTTTCCATCTCCGGCCAAGCTTTTGCAGGACCAGTGTATGGCCTCCTGCATGTCCGCCTCTTCAGCCCCATCCACCCCTCAGCTCTTGGCACTCTGCTCCCACGCCTCCCATGAAATGGCTCTGGCTGCGACCGCCTCTGGCCCCTGGTCTTCCGGTCCACTCGCCCAGGTTTTCATCTTCGTCTTCCACCCCCAGCCTCTCTGCCCTCTGGTTCACCACTGCCTCTTCTCCAGCTGCTTCTTGGCATCTCTCCCTTTGCTCCCTCTCCTGCATGTTGGCGCACCCACAGCTTTCCCAGCGTGGCCCACCCTCGCTGGGGGACCTCAGCCCCCAGGACCACTGAGATGGACCAAACCTGCACCTCCAGTTCTGGGTTTGCTCCTACCCACAGAGCCAGCTGCCTCCTGGTGCCCTACTGTCTTCACTGGGACATCCCACTGGCCCAGCACTCAGCACATCCCCACTGGAACACCTAGTGGGCTTTCCCCCTGGGCTACCCATTTCACCAGGGGGCATCACCGCCAACCTCCCCCCAGGTGTGAAATCGGAGTATCCCGGGGACCCTTCTGTCTTCCCTTCTAGTCACGCCTGCTCTGGGTCGGGTACCAGGTCCTGTCATTCCCACCTCCTGCACATCCTCTATTCCCCTTCTTCCTTCACAGCCCCCGGCCCTCCACCCTCATTCAGGCTGCCGTATTTTCTTACCTCCTCACTGCTCTCCCATCTCCAGCCCTGCTCCTCCGAACTCGTTTCCCCACTGTTGTTTATTGTTTAGTCACTGAGTTGTGTCCGACTCTGAGACCCCGTAGCCCGCCGGGCTCCTCTGTCCATGGGATTTCCCAGGCAAGCATACTAAAGTGGGTCGCCATTTCCTCCTCGAGGGGATCTTCCTGACCCAGGGGTCGAACCCAGGTCTCCTGCATTGCCAGGTAGATTCTTTACCACTGAGCCACCAATCACCAGGGGGCATCACCGCCAACCTCCCCCCAGGTGTGAAATCGGAGTATCCCGGGGACCCTTCTGTCTTCCCTTCTAGTCACGCCTGCTCTGGGTCGGGTACCAGGTCCTGTCATTCCCACCTCCTGCACATCCTCTATTCCCCTTCTTCCTTCACAGCCCCCGGCCCTCCACCCTCATTCAGGCTGCCGTATTTTCTTACCTCCTCACTGCTCTCCCATCTCCAGCCCTGCTCCTCCGAACTCGCTTCCCCACTGTTGTTTATTGTTTAGTCACTGAGTTGTGTCCGACTCTGAGACCCCGTAGCCCGCCAGGCTCCTCTGTCCATGGGATTTCCCAGGCAAGCATACTAAAGTGGGTTGCCATTTCCTTCTCCAGGGGATCTTCCCAACCTAGGGATCGAACCCGGGTTCCTACATTCCAGGCAGACGGTTTAACCTCTGAGCCACCAGGGAAGCCCAACTCAATAAAACTTCCCATGACGTGGCCCCTGAGAGCCTCTCCACCCTGCTTTCTCGTTGGGGCATCTTGGGTCAGCTTGCTACCCTTTCTTGCCAGTCTCCATGCCCGGTATCAACACGGACTGCATGCCAATCCCCATCACTTGAGGCTTTGCTGTCCCCACAATTTTACATGTGCTATTCTGTCTTGAACACCCTTCCTCTCTGATCCTCCAGGCAAACTGCTGTTCCTTTTCAAGTCTTCTCTCAGATGCCACTTCCCTTTGACTCCCCTAGATGTCTCAGGTGCCCCTTTGTTATGGTCCTATTAAGGGTTATACAGCCACCATGAAAGTG
The DNA here is from genome assembly GCA_006408695.1 of Aepyceros melampus. Classification (NCBI taxonomy): domain Eukaryota; kingdom Metazoa; phylum Chordata; class Mammalia; order Artiodactyla; family Bovidae; genus Aepyceros; species Aepyceros melampus. Next base: position 134,233 of record SJXQ01010861.1, on the reverse strand, counting down.
AGTACTTAGTGTATACTGTAATAGTCTTGTTACATCTGTCTGTCTTCCTTACCCCACCCCACCCCTACTGGATGGGGAGTTTCTCAAGAGTTGGGCTCAGGGAGAATTTAACCCTGGGTCCTTAGTGCTCAGCCCAGGGTCTGGCATAGAGAAGGAGCTCAACGAATATTTGTCAGATTGCTTCCAACTAAGAAAAGCAAATAAAATAGAAAAGCTAGACTAAAGTTTAGAAGATCACCTGGGTGGGGTTTAGAGGACCAATAGGCGCAGGCTGGTGAATTGAGGTTTCAATCCAGAGCCAAACTAGGCAGGGGAGGGTCTCTTGGGCAGTATAATCCAACACCCCACAACACACATCCTGGGGTGCAGAGAGTTCCACAAACTCTGGGGCTAGAACTGGGCCTTTCAGCTTCATGGTTGGGCACTGCCTGGCTTCTTGGAGCCAAGCGGATCTGGCTTGAAATTTCAACGCCTCTTCCCAGCTGTGTGACCTTGGTTAAGTCCCGTCACCTGTTCTGCCTGTTCTGCCTCTTGCAACTGGATGGTCGTCTCCGCATGGAGATTACTGCATGGATTCAGTGAGTAATTGCCATAGGGCTGCTTCAGTAGTGCCGCCACCTAGCAGGTAGTCAGGACCGGTTTTTCATGCCCCCTTGGGGTTCTCCCTGGTGACAACCCCAGGGGACACCTGGCCTGCTAGAGGCTAATGATCATAAAGCGCCACGCTTGGCGCCCTGCCGCACCATCCCATGCCGTCCTCTCCATTTGCCAAAGAGGAACCTCGGGTTCAGAGAGGTCAGGCTACTTGTGCAAGGTCACACAGCCAGCGAGGGACACCGGAACTTGGAATCAGGATGACTTCTTAATGGCTGGTCTGGTCTGTGTGTCCACTCAGGCCAGGCTCACCCCGCCGGCTCCTGGTCCGGGAGAGACTCTGTTTCCCTCGCAGCTCCCAGCCAGGCAGGCTCTCCCCCGCCTCCCCTCTGCCCACCGCTAGATCTGTTTAAACTAGCTGAGCAGGGTGAGGTGGGGAGGCCGCCGAGAAGGTACAGAGATGTTTGTTTTCCTTGGGGGTTTATATCAACATTGGTCTTGACATTTCGCCTGTTATTATGTGTGGTTCTTTAGAGGGTGAAATAATATTTTCTTTTGCTTGAGAAAAGGACAAAGTTCAGACAGAGCTCTTGGCCCCAAATGGATTTTCCTCCTTCTCTGCTTTCCATGTGTCATAGCTACTCCGAGTTTCTCGGAGCCATCTCCGCAGGCAGACATCCTCCCAGGCCGCGGGTAGCCATGGCGGGCTGCGCATGCGCCCGGGTGCCGCAGGCCCCCACTGTGTCCTCCAGACGCTCGGTGGGCAGGGGACGCAGTGGGTGGGCCGCACCTGGTGTTCCCGGCGTGTGCGCACACCCGAGTATGCCACGGGCTCTGTCTGCATCCTCCAAATTTGTCTGCCTTTCCTTGGACACACGTGGCGAGCTGTGTTGATACACACGTCACCCCAGGCGCCAGCCATCACCACCTTGGACGTACCCCTCCCCTCCCCTCGGGTTGATGCACACAGGTGGCACCGATGGTATACAGCGCGGACCGCCAGTGACTCCCAGACACGACTGGATGTCTGGAGATACACTCTCCCCATCCGTGGAGAAAACCTTCCTTCCAGGCTCAGCCTGGGCCTTCCAGTTGCATGCAGGTGCCCTCAGCCGGGTGAGACGTCTGTGCGCCCTGAGGCTGTCCCCTCCAGGTAATGTTGGTCACAGCCGCAGGATGGCCGCAGCCCCGGGTTAGCTTTCTGGAGCTGCTGTAAAATAGAGCCACACACTTAGGGGCTTAAGATAGCCAAAATTTATTCTCTCACAGTTTCAGGAAGCCCGAGGTCTAAAGTCAAGGTGCCGGTGGGGTTGGTTCCTCCCACAGCCCCCGGGAGACCTGCTCCATGCTCTCTCCTGGAGTGAGGGGCGGCCATGACTCTTGGTGCTCCATGGCTTGTAACGGCATCATTCCTATCCTCTGCCTCTGTCTCTATCTGGTCTCTCCCCAAAGGGGTCTCCCTGGTGCCCACCTCTCTGAATGTGTGCTCGGTTCTTCTACAAGGACACCAGTCTTGGATTCTGGCCCCACCCTAATTTAGCATGACCTCATCATAGTTTAACTAATTACATCTGCAAAAACCTTTGCAGTCACTGCTCAGTCGTGTGGAACTCTTTGTGAGCCCACGGACTATAATCCAAGAGGCTCCTCTGTCCTTGGGATTTCCCAGGCCAGAATACTGGAGTGGGTTGCCATTTCCTTCTCCAGGGGAATCTTCCTGATTCAGGGATCGAATCTGAGTCTCTTGAGTCTCCTGCATTGGCTGGCAGGTTCTTTACTACTGTGCCATTTGGGAACCCTTATTTCCAAATAAAGTCACGGGTTGAGATTCTGGTTGGACATGAACAAGGGTGAGGTGGGGACTATTCAACCCAGCACAGCCCCCATTCCATGAGCTCTTTCTGCAAAGAACTGAGTTGACCCCTTCTAAATATTATCTCATTTAATCCTGCAACTTATAGCGATGGGTGTAATTTCCCATTTTATAGTCGAGGTGGCTGAGGCTCAGAGGGGGAGCTTCACTTGCCCGAGGATGCACAGCCACTCAGAGAGGATCCAGGCCTCAGACCCAGTCGGCTGGGGTCCCTTGCCACACTGTCCCATGCACCAGGAGGCTCAGGGCACATTCCATACACACCCTGCATCCTCCAACTCAGAGTTTCTCAACTGAGCTCTACTGACATTTGGGACTGATTAATTCTTCATGCAAGGGGCTGTCCATGCTCTGAAGGATCAAGCTTCCTGGCTTCTACCCACTAGCTGCCAGTTGCATCCTCCCTCCAGCTCTGACCACCCCAAATGCCCCTGGACATGGCCAAACATGCCCTGGGGGTGGGGGGCTAACATTGCCCTTGTAGGGGACCCCTGCCCTAGACATACTTCCTTGGAATGGACATGGTCTGTGTGAGAGGAACAGGGCTTGTGTCTTAGGTCTGACAACGAGGGTTCAGTATCATAAGCGGAAAGAATAAAGAACATGAAGACAATGCGTATGTCAGGTGCTCCTCACTTGTTCCCCATCCCAACCCCTGAGGAAGCCCCTTCCCACCCCACTCCCCGTGAGGTTGGTGAGTGAGACAGGACCTTTGCCACTTTGCCAAAGGAAGTCCTTGTCATCAGCTCCCCCGGGCTGCTCTCTGGACCTTGGAGAAACTTCCTAATATCCCAGGTAACTTAAAAGCTCAAGGCCATCAAGTCTCCAGGGGAGGATTATGTGTTCCCAGAACTGTTCCAAATGCTGTCTGACTGGTGGATTTCAACGTGTGCCTCTTTGTTGACTGCCATCACCTTCAAGGGCAAGGGCCCCTCTGGGTGGATCCAGAAGGTAAGATCCTGTTTCTCAGAGGAGCAGCATCATCTGTCCCCAGGACGAGGACCTACCAGCTCACTAGGTGGTCTGTTCTCAACATGCCTGACCCATTGGATACACGCAGTCTGGGCGTCACAGTCTAACGAGCTCAAAGAGGACAGTCAGGCTTGGTCAAGGCCATTCCTTTCAATCAAGCACCAAATATGTCCTCGGTCCAGTTTCAGGTGTTGGGGATGGAACCCCCATGGAGCCTGCAGTCTAGTTGGGCAGAGAGGAAAACACAAGTCAAGCAAATGAAAGATTACGATCATCAGGAGCATAAAAGATGTAATTTGGGGGTACCGGGGACTGGGAACAGGCAGCCGGGGCGGGGGCTTGTGTCTTAGCCTGGGCTCCCCAGCAAGCTGGGACTGAGACAAAGTCATCAGTGCAAGTACTGTGTTGGCCAAAAAGTTCTTTTGGGTTTTTAAGCTCCTTTGGAAAAACCCAAACAAAGTTTTTGGCCAACCCAATATTTTACGGAGAGTGTGATCCCAGGGAGGGGTGAGGGTTGCAGAGTGAATCAGAGAGGAGGGAGAGCCAGTGTGAAGGTCTGTCATCAAGCTGACCCCTGCCATCTAGGGACAAGGTCTGCTCAGTCCTGTAGGACCAGTGGCAAGAAGGGGAAAGGTTTGTCCACCACACCAGCCCCCCATTGCTCAAAGGTTTACCCCATTCGCTGGTTACTGGTTCACCCCACCGGGCATTGTCTCTTTTTGAATGTTTGGGTTGCAAATATGTGGGCTCTGAGTGGATTTCCACTCTGCAGTGTGCAGAGAGAAACCCCACAGCAGGTGCGCCAAGGTTTGCCCAACCTCAGTGAGGCATTGTTCTGCTGGCCCTGGGCATCCAAAGTGCTGAAGGGTGTCCAGAAAGCATCTCCGAGGAGGTGACATTGGGGCTGCAGCCCGGGATGAGAATGAATCAGCCTTGAGCCTGACCCTCTGAGTTTCTTGTGATGGAACCTTGCAGAAAGAATGTGTGGTTGTGGCTTTTATGGGTTGTGTCTTGACCTTTGGGGAGATCTTGGGTCAAGCCTCAAAGCCTAGCTGGTTTCCGATGCCTACACAGAACCGACTCTGGGTCCTGCACAGTTAGAGCCAGTGGGGAGTGCCCCCTGGGAAGTCAGAAAAGACATCCGGAGATGTAAACCAGGGCTTGGAACTTTCGTGATTTGCTGATAATTGTGGATACTTTGGTTGGTCTGGAGCAGTGCTGTCCAGTAAAAATAAATAAAATACATGCAACAAATTTTTCTAGGAGTTGTATTAAAACAGAAATAGGGAAATTAATTTTAATAAAATATTATTTAGGTACTTCCTTGGTGGTTCAGTAGTTAAGAAGCCACCTTCCAATGTAGGAGACACGGGTTTGATCCCTGGTTGGGGAACTAAGATCCCACATGCGATAGGGCAACTGAGCCCAAGGGCTGCAAGTTCTAAGCCCACACACTCTGGAGCCTGGGTACCACGGCTAGAGAGAGAGAAGCCCACCCACAGCAGCAAGGCCTGGGTGCCACAGAGAAGAAATAATGGAGCAAAAAATAAACAAATATTAAAGAAGTTATTTAATTCGATATATCCAAAATGTTATTATTTCAACACACAATCAATATAAAAATTAATGAGCTAGTTTATGTATTTCATTCATATATGTGTTTGCAATCTGGTGTGTATTTTATGCTGGTCACTTGTGTCATTGGTCCTGGCTGGACGTCAAGTGCTCAGTGGCTACACGCGGCTATTGGCTAGTGCTGGGCAGCATAGCTCTGGAGGTTAGAAGTATAGTTTTTGTGTGTATTCTAATGATGTTTCTATTATCACAAACTAGAAGAGTCTGAGTGGCCAGCTGGCCCATTGGCAATCACTGGCCCAGGAGTCAACTGGCAAAAGTAAAGATTAGGAGAGAGATTAAACCAGATAACTCATGGAGTGTGTTTAGCAGAATGACTGACGAGGACTATGTGCCTGACGGACATTAGCCAAGATAAAGTTATTTACAAAAGTGAATTTGGGTTTGCTCTAATGCACAGAAAGGAGAGGCTGTAAACCTCCAAATTCAATATCACTGAGAGATTTTTACCCAGAGATGTCTCCAACTGGGTTGCCCACTGGGAAGTCGAGGGGCTGGATTCAAACTTGGACCTGTCTGATTCCAAGTTCCTGGTGTTGCTCCATGTCATAGGCTGCAGACAGACCACCCGCACTGGCCTGAGGGGTCCCAGGACTTTTAAGGGAGCACTCGGAGCCCATTCCTTAGGTCCTCCTCACCCCCACACTTACCTGCTGGCTCTGCCCATCTGGCCAGCCTTGGCTTTGCATCTCCCACTCCTGCCCCTCTGGGCGATCAGATCCCAACCCCTGCAGTGCGGGCCTGTTCTCCCCAACCTGTGCAGGAGTGGAGGGGGTGACAGCCCCTCTGCGGTGAGACCCCCGAGCTGTCCTCCCTCATTTCTGCAGCCACTGCAGATCACCATCCACTGCACAGCCCATCCTCCACTGCACGTGCCTGCTGCCCTCAGTGCAAGAAGCTAAAGGCCAGCCTCCACCCACCCAGCCCCATCTCTGCACAGGGGATTCCCTCCTGCCTCTTGCTTTCTCACCGCCTCCCAGTCCACTCCATCAGGAAACCTTCTTGGCTCCCCCTTCTGCCCTGGGTTCCAACACTGCCTCCTGCCCCTGGGCAACGCCCCTGGGATGCTCCCAGGTCTTATCCTCCAGTTGGGTCCTTCAGACGCCATCACTCCCCTTAGAGTCATGGAGATGGCAGGGCATCATATGCCAATGCAGTGAGGTCCTACTGTGTGCCACACCCTCCCTGGCTCCCAACATTGACTGTGGGATGCAGGTCCCTCCACCGACTCATCCACACTTGAGAGCCGAACAGCTTGCTGAGGGCCCCCAGCAGGGCCAGGTGGAGCTGGGTGTTGCCAACGCCCGTGGTGCAGAGTGGTCGGGGGGACACTTTGGGCTGATGTCTGCAGGTCAGGGGCCACTGCAGGATCCCCATGCCTCTGTGTCCCCAGAGCCACCTGCCGGGCACCTGGGCCAAGGTGTGAACAGGAGGCAGGAGGCGGGGCAGGGCATGGAGATGTGCTCCGCTCATCCAGGTTCTTCTAGATGCTCCAGGGACCCAGCTCTGTACGGGTTTCTCTGGTGCTCTTTCAGCCCCCACTTTGGGGTCCATCTGATTCTGAAATGTGGGGCTGCAGGAGTCCCCCACACCGTGGGCTGCCCAGTGAGTCTGGGGCCTGGATTTGTCCTCCCGCCACACAGGGACCCACCTCGAGCTTGGGTGCTGTCCCCAGGCAAGGGCGTGGCCAGAGCTACAGG